>MU001689.1:605824-635912 GCA_010093515.1 Lineolata rhizophorae
TTTTTTGAAGTCAGACTTATTTCGGCCCCAACCGCTTTTGTTGCTAACGGCGCTAGATATCGGCGCGAAGAGCTTACCCCATTTAAGTAGGGTTTGATAGGTTGGCTAGTTGAATGCGAACAGCTTGATTCACAGTCAATCAACGTGCAGCAGTGAATAGGACTGGTCCCGAGCACTCTATGCCGACGATCTGCCCAAGCACTTGACCTAGTCTTGTTTCATCTTCATGAAGACCAAATCACCCTGCGCCACTCGAGTTCGGCGGTCGACGACTTTCCACGCCTATTTCCGCCTCGCGCCCGCTCGGAACGCCCAGCTTGTGTGCGAACACCGGAATGCGCTCCCGGACTTCGAGTTGGAAGAGGTGCCCTTGCGGCCCAAAGAACCGGCTGCCATCAACAGTCTCAATATCAGCCTCCTGGTGCCTTAGCACCATCCGATAACTGTCGTCCACCACCGGGTTCGCGCCGGACGCGCTCTCTCATTCGCCGGAAGGGACTCTGCGGGTGATCGACTTACCGGTGTGTGTGCCGGACACAAACGACGAGACACTGCCTGGCGGACCGGGTTACGCATCTTGCATGGAACGGAGCCTCGCGCCCGGAGCTCGAAGGAGTAGAAGCGTCTCCGCGCTCGACAGGACCTTCATTGCCCCGGCGTCGTGGGCGTCAATATCAGCCTCCCGGTTGCTTAGTGATTGTACCAATAACGGTCCCCTACCACCGGGTCTACTTGGACGGCCCCTCTCATTCGCTAGAACGCACACTGCGAGGGTTTGACTTACCTGCCGGTACGCTGCGCGGGGCACAAACGGCCAGACTCTACCTAACGGACCCGGTTCGCAGCGGCGCCCGCGCCTCCTCGCCGGGTTTTTGCGCGCAAAGGCAGTGGGAGGGGCCGGGCGAAGGGGGGGGGGGGGGGGGGCGCGGCAGCGAGGCTTGTGCTGGGCTTATGACGCATGGTTATGGCTGCGGAGGCTTGCAGTGCCTTTTGCCTCCCGCGGGTGTAGCTTGCCTACCTACGTAGGAGATGCAGCGTTGTGAGCGTTGTGGCATCCGGGCGATTTGCGCCCCCCAGCCATTTGGCTGCGACACGCCCATATTGGGCCCTAAATTCTCGATCAAGTGGGATTCCGGGTCTCGTGGTGTGACCACGGCGACGGGCGGGCGTTCGAGCGTCGGGAAAGATTCCCATGGTTCTCAAAAGCGTGCTCCCGTGGGCTCCCGTTTCCTGGTCCGCCTCCGCTTTGCTCCGCTGGATATATATCGCGACAAATGGATATCATTGAGGGATACGGGTCTTGGTTAAAACGGCGGCTGGGGCTGTCGATCCTTCTCGACCCAACTCACTTGAAAGCCGAGGTAACTCACTTCTGTCTTGATCTAGATGCCCGCTGCGATGAATACCAGGCAGGAGACACAAAATTGAAGCAATTTACAGGTCCAAATAACTATTGTGGGGCTGTTCTCCTGCCATTTGCCGTGAAAGAGAAGCTGAAAGACGTCAAGTGGAGATGAGAGGATTGACGATTTACACGGGACATTCTAGTAAGTATTTTCGACGTTGAAATCTCAGTCCATATTTCGAGATCACAGCCACTTGCGCAGGCGGTTGTTGGTGCCAGGGGGCCGCGTGGAAACCATCCAAACCGTTGAAACTACCCTTCGACTAGCAATCTGCCAAGGCGATGCGGCGATGTGGCGATGCTGTTTCACTCCAGAAGGCGAGAAAATATTTGGCTCCAACCCCAATCAGCGACGATGACGTTACGTAAATGTCAGGCGTCAACCTATTAAGACTGGTCGCAGACTAATGGGCTTCGTCCGGGGGATTGACCCGGCAGCAACTGCTGGCTGACCAAGATTCGCAGATTGAGTCGGGGTTGGTCTAGCAAGGGGGTATCGCGGGAACGGGTCCGGCCTAGCCCGCGAGGCCCCCTGGCAGGTGATTTTCGCCAATATAGGAATTTTATATAGGGCTTGTTTCAAGAACTCGCCTCTCTAGCCTCTCTCCCACAAGTCTCCTGTTTAGAGTGGGCCTTTCCCCGCATCCGCCATTGTGCACGACCCCGGATGTTCAGCAAAGAAAAATAAAACCTCACGCGTCGCTTGGCTAAAAGCCAAGCTCCGCAAAGGACGCGTACAAAACTATGTAGCTGCAAATTAATCGAACATTCAACGCCACAGAGCCGCCCGGCGACGCTGCCCTATCAGCCTTGCCTCCGCTGGCAAAAGTCGTTGGAACCCAACATATGGGTATCCTGGAGCGGGGCCACAAGAAGCCGGGTTGGCTTCCCGTCTCTCCCAAGCCCATCATGAACGCCCGGTGAGCAGGAACGTCATTGCGCCTCATCTAAATTGGCCGAGCGGACGACACCAGAAGTCTATAAAGGACGACCGCTAGGAGCTCGAGCTGCCAGCCGGCGCCTTGCTCTCCGGACTTCGATTCAATCCAACCAGCCAGCCAACCAGCAAAGCAAGCCGCAAGCGTCCGCTCTGCTAGCTTCTGCGATTCATCAACACTCGCTCGTTGCGCATTCGGTCCGACGTCGTTGTCTTCACTCCTTCTTCTTCCTTGTCGACGCCATGAAGTACTTCGCGGGAGCCTTCTGCCTCGCGGGCCTCGTGTCCGCGGCCCCCGTGGCCCAGGTCATGCCCAGCGGTGAGCCTTCGATGCCCGGAGGGTTCCCCATGCCGTCGATGCCCAGCGGGTTCTCGATGCCTACCGGCGGGTTTCCAATGCCCACCGGTGAGTTCTCGATGCCCACTGGGGGGTTCCCGATTCCCACTGGGATGCCCTCGATCCCCGGGGGCTTTTCAATGCCCACCGGCGGGTTCCCTATACCCACCGGCGGGTTCTCCATGCCCTCCGGGTTCTCTATGCCCTCCGGGTTCTCTATGCCCACCGAGTTTCCCTCTATTCCCGGCGGGTTCTCCATGCCCACCGGGATGCCGCCGATGCCCTCGATGCCTGGTGGAATGTCGATGCCTTCGATGCCTGGCGGCATGCCTTCGATGCCGGGCAGCATGCCCGTACCCACCGACTCCGTGCCCACCGGAGGCATGTTCCCCGGCCAGCCAGGCGCTCCCGTGCCGGGCGCGCCAGCCCCTTCAGGCGAGGGAGCGCCGGCCATTCCAGCGGTGCCCGAGTCGCCGTCAATTCCCTCCGCGCCGCCGAAGGCTTAGGAGAGCGGAGGAGCGGGGCGCAGATGTTCCAGCGCCAACGGCGTCGCCGGAATCGGGACTTTCTTTTCGACATCTTCTCTTTAGACTGCCTGCTTACTTGGAAATGCGGACTTGGGGCCGGGAAACCGGGAACGTTGACAGCTGACGCAGGGACGGAGGCCGGGTTAATCGTGAATTCTCAGTAATGCAGATTGTACAGGTCATCTCGGGGAGCCCGAAGTAACTTGGGCAGTCATCCGGCGTCGTCATTTCCGTTCGACTCGCTGCGGCGGAGGATTTGAATTACGGTTGACTGGAGGGAAAATAGTCAACAATCAGATATTGTACATCAGACTCGGAGGCATTCATTCCAAGATAGGAGGGAAGTGCGAGAATACAAATGCGTTGTCGACCAGGGGAATTCGAGAAGCGTGATGAATTTGCAGCGGTGATATTCAAGTTCTTCCAATGGCGGCCTCCAGCTAACCCTCTCACGGTAGCCATACAGAAAATCCGGACTGACGCTGTTCAAGGGGCCGCCGGAGAGCTGCCATGAATCAGCCCGAGCGCGAGCCCAGGCGGTCAGAGACGCGCGCCGAGCGCGGCGTCGCACAGGCTGGCAGAGTTCCGCATCGGGCAGCATGATACGTAATCAGCCGTCAGAAGTGACCAAAAGTCGAGGCCGTAGGGCTGACGGGGTGCTGCAAGCGGCTGCAATGGCGCTTCCGCGCGCTGCGACACGGAACGGCCCCGTTCACTGATCAAATACTGCCCGATCGGCGGCGGGAGTGCCTGGCGCCATCCCTGCAGCTGAGGGTTCAAGGCTGAGCCCTGTCCGGGGACTCTGCCCAGCCTTTAGCCCTAAAACCGCCCGGGCCTTGCCCATCACTGACCACCTCGCCCCGACTCGACACCATCACCCGCTACTCACGCCTCCCGACCGCCGTCTGTTGCGTAACTCTCCGCTTGTGTTCTCTTCGAATACCGCGTGGCTCCTGGTTCCCCGCACTCATGCGCAACATGAAATTTACTTTCCGGCCGTACAAAGGCTCCTCCAAAGGTGGTGCGTTCACTCTGTTCATTTTCTTTTCCTGCTCCATTTCCTTTCGCGCCGCATCCCTCCCCTTCTCGGCTGTACGCGCTACGCTTCTGATCCATCTCCGCATCTGCGGAGTCGGACTAGTAGACGCCAGACCCGGTGTAGTGGGACGTTTTTTATGCGAGCGCCCAGTCGCACGATCCTGCCCTCCGGGAAACATGAACAGTTTACTTCACCGTCACTTACCACTCTACCACCCGATTGATGCATCTGGCGGATTGCATGGTAACGTTGCATCGTGCAGATGACGATCCCGAGGCTCCCGAGCCCTCACAGAACCCAAAGGAGAGACGCCGTGAACAGGTCCGAAGGGCCCAAAGGTACGCCACCATCCGGCCCTATTCACTCATCCCGCTCAGCTTGTGACTCCTGAATGCCGTTCGCACCTTGCAGGCACCACCGCGAGCGTAAGGAGGCGTACATCAAGTCTCTCGAGGCAGAGGTCGTCCAGCTTCGCGCCAGTGAAGCGAACATCAGGAAACAAGCTCGTCATCTCTATTCCGAGCTTGGGTTTTTGAAATCCATCCTCGTCCAGAACGGCATTCCCGTGCCGTCGAGCAGCGAGCAGATTCCCGAGCCCGATCCTGGGCCGTATGAACCGTCTTCAGATGCCAGCTTTGTCCTGAGTGTTCAGGAGAAGGGGTGGACGGGCAAACAGCTCCGCGCGCAGCGGGCTGGGTCGGTCCAGCCGGAGGAAGGTCTGTTGCTATCGGACAGTAGCGGAGTGTCCGAGGGCCAACGGCAGCCCGGCTGGCGCAGGAGAGGCAAGGATCCCGTGTACCCGTCGACGAGCCAAAGTCCGAGCGGTGAGTGCGCAAACTCCGGCGTGGCTAGCATATGCCGGCTAACACGCGCCAGGCTCCTCCGCAGCGCGCGCGACCTCTGACGTGTCTGCATCGTCGCCCAAACCGCTCCCACCGACGCCTCAGCAGCAGCCTCACTTTGTATCCACATTGGATAAAACTGCCATTGCGATGGAGTTTGTATTGACGTAGGTGACATTTGAAGATTTTGCTCTTGCGAGAGTCGCGAGTCGCTGCTGATCAAACGACACACGAACAGATTGGAAAGCCCATGCTTCAATCATGTTGGCAATCCAAAAGAGGCCCAGCATGCCCCGCATGGCCACGCGCTCATGGCAACGGCGCCGCTGCTTTTGCAGGCGCCCGAAGCGCCGAAGGCGCTCCTATCCTCCCACGCCAGTTGGCAGGTCCCAGACACGGGCATCGAGCGTCTCCTATCCCTGTCCTCAAACCTGCCTCTCGATGGTGACGTTACTCCGATCCAGGCCTGGGACTACATCCGAAAGCAGCCAGGGTTCGAAAATCTCGAGTTATCCCGTTTGCGGGAACTGACGGAGAAATTGCTCAACTTCGTAAAGTGCTACGGGTACGAGTCTTTTCGGCCGAGATGCACAAGTGCCTGCTATATTCTAACTCTAGCTTTAGGTTCGGAAGTGTCATGGGGCAGAGTGACTTTGAGAACATCGTCACCGACACTTTCTCGCGCCCGACTCCGGCAGGATACGCTTACTAGCAGCCACCCAAAATGGCGTTTCGTTTGTTTTTGCCGCAAGTGTTGTGTTCCTCTCATTGCATGGCTTGAGATTGACGCTATTTCGCACTGGAGGATGAAATTGGACAAGGCGTGGACCTGGACTGCACGTCAAAATGACGGACCATGAATTGATGCGATATACGATGAAATGTCTGTACTTTTGGACAACGTGATGTTCCTTCCGGGTTGTTCGTGTGACATGCCGCGTTTCCTGGCTTCTGCAAGCTCCCTGCCGACTGCTGCGGTGGAAATTTTATTGCAGTGCATCGCGATGGAGGCAGACGGCATTTAATTTGCATCGGCCTCGTTCGGCTACTGTTTGACTTGGCTAGATGAGTTTTGAACCGGGCTCCTGATTCGACATCACGATAGCCCCATTGAGCAAGCCGGTGCTTCCTTCGAGCTCCCACGTCGGGCATGGCGCCGGGCGATCTCGGCTGCCATTGGTGGAGGCCGGGGCCAAGGGGCGCGTTGGAGCCTCGGGCAGAACCGCGCCAAACCGCGCTGGGCAACCTGATCGAATAATCGGGCCCGTGCGCTCGCCGCGCCGCGCCGTTCACTCGTCGTTTCAACTCCATTCCCCGCGTTTGAGTGCAGTGTCCGCACTCGTATAATGGAGTCACGACTCGACTGCTCACTCGCGTCGCGCCCGCAGCAATTGGAGTATAAAATGGCACCATTTCCCCTCCGTTTCTCAAGGCCAGTCAGGACCGGATCCACTTGGCAGCAGCATCAATTGAATTGAGCTTCATTGCTTCTTTTTTTGCCCTTCTTTTCTGTCCTTCATTTTTATTTCTCTGGTCAATTATATTACTATCACTAGCAATGGCCTGCTCCCGAATTCTTGTTTGTCTCGGACTGCTTCTGCCACTGGCGGCTGGCAGACCGCACCACAGGCACCACTTTCCCGGGCAACACTCTTACTCAGAAGGCCCAGGAGTCGGCAAGGCCGTGTATTTTCTGACCAATGACGCCGAGAATGCCGTCGTTGCTCTTCCGATCGGTGCGGATGGAACGCTCTCCCCAGGCACTGTCACTAGCACCGAGGGTGCTGGGTCGAATGCCCTCTTCGTTCCGGACCTAGAGCCTGGGGCGCCGGATGCCCTGTTGAGTCAGTCTGCGCTCACAATTGCCGGAAATGTAAGTGTTCTCGAGCTTTACTCGGCCATCTGATTTTTCATTCGCTCACTGGCTAGCAGAATATTTTCGCGGTAAACGCGGGTTCCAACACTGTCAGCATGATGTCCATTTCACCATGGGACCCGACCTTGCTCACCATGGTTGGCGAACCGGTCGCCACCCCCGGAGAGTTTCCCAACACGGTGGCAGCATCAGTGAAGAACAATCTCGTTTGTGTGGCTACTACAGGCGCGGTGGCCGGAGTCTCGTGCGCGCCATTTTCAGCCACGGGCGGCATCGGCGCCATGGACGACATTCGTCCGTTCGACATTGGCCAGAGTACACCTCCAACCGGTCCTCCCAACACAGTCTCGCACACGTTCTTTTCATCGGACGAGGCGGTCTTGTTTACGACGGTCAAGGGCGACCCTGATGTCAATAATACCGGATTTCTCTCGGCGTTCCCTGTGGAAGGTGCTGGCTGCCTGTCGAGGGAAGAGACGCGAAGCTCTCCAGACGGGACGGCCGTTCTGTTTGGCTCCACCACCATTCCTGGAGACGCTTCGACCCTATTCGTCACGGACGCATCGTTTGGCGCGGCCGTACTGTCCGTCGACCCCGCGACCGCTGAGGCATCAGCCGTTAGCCTTCAAGAAGTCGACGGCCAGATGGCGACCTGCTGGGCCACCATTTCTAGCGCGACGGGGAGCGCTTTCGTTACCGATACGGCGTTCAACCGAATGGTAGAGATGAAGATCGAGGACGCGAGTATCATTTCCATCCTCGATCTCACAGAAACGGGAGCCCCTGGCCTGATTGACCTGAAGGCTGCGGGAGAGTTTATTTACGCACTGGCTCCCGGGAACGGCACGACTGAAGCGGCAATTACTGTGCTCGATGTGTCTGGCGGGCAAGGTTCAATGATGTTGTTGCAGAACTTTGGACTGGGAGTCGTAGGTGCGGGCAAGAGCTCGCAAGGCATGGCGGCCTTGGTCTAATCGTTGGACTATTTTAATGTCCTACATAAAAGCATTGAGCCAGTTTCATGTGTAAATTATTGATCATTTATGAACCCAAGCATTTAGGAACAGTTCATCTCACTTATGCACTAAACATTGAGTCGTACAATAATTGAGCCTGCTTAACTTATATGGTGAAGCTAATAGATTTCTCCTCGGTATTTTCCGGACATGTTGGAGGCCTGATACTTTGATGAGTGCACTTTTTCCAGATGGACCACTATTGACTGCAGCAAACAATTAGCCTCGCATACATGGGGACAGAAGCTGATGTGCCTTGTGTAAAGTAGTTCCTTCGGAACAAGGCATTCATGGTTGTCAAATGCAATCACTATTAACAATGGTGGTAAAATAGTCATCACCAGACAGAACTTTGGCTCCATATAAAACGCGGTCACGTCCCAATTACACTCGTACGCATCACATTCGTGTCTACATGAGTTGTGGCAGTTTACCTAGCCATCAATGCAATGCAGAACATTACCGAGAACTGTACATGCGCCAGCCGCCCACCCAATTTTAAGCCACCATCTCAAGCCACAATCTCCTCTGTCTCCTCGACAATCTCCTCTATAATTTCTTCGATAACCTCCTCGCCGTCCTTGAAATCGTCTCCCTTGCCCACGTTCATCGCCTCCAAAGCGTCGACGATGCCTTCCGCTTTGAGCTCCTCCTCGACGCTGGCACGCCAAGCGAGCCACTCCTCCAACAGGCGACGGCGGTGTTCCACGACGGCGCGGTTCGCCGAATTCTTCTTAATTAGATCCTGTTCATCGAACATCTTGGAGTACTCGCGAAGATTCTTGCGGATCTTCTTCTGCTCCTCCTTGGACAGCATCGTGGGCGGTCGCGGACGCCAGAGGAACTGCTTGAAGCGATCGATATGTTCTTCCCGCAGCAGATTGCCCTTGAAGTCGTAGATGTGATAGCCGTTTTCCATCTGCGCCGCGCGTGAGTAAGCAATCACTCGAGGAGAAGGGCACCCATACCTGATGACGGAAAGCGCTCGCACACGTCGCCACATATCTGCCGGTGGGATCCCACTCGACGTCGGTCACACCGTAATGTTCCGCGGTGGACATGAGCTGTAGGTTAGCGGTAAGATCCTTGTCCTTTTCCTCCTTCTCGCCCTCGAAATCTAGGTCCCAGAAGTCGAGCTCGAAACTCTGCTGGCTGTGCACCGTCGCCACGACCACGAACCGGCCCTTGGGGCTCCAGTAGATGGCGTTGCTGTTTTTCCTGTCGATCGTCCGGATGTGCCTAAAGTTGCCGACGGCAGAGCCCTTTGTTTTTTCCGGGCAGAAGAACGAAACGGCTGTCTTGGGCGGAACGGCCGCGTTCGCGGGCACCTCGCCAGCCGTGATGAGGACAAAGCGGTCGCCCTTGGGCTCCCAGGCAAAGTTGATGACGGTGTCCTTGATGGAATCCACGACCTCGACCGGCACGCCCTTCTCTTGCACTCTGAAGATCTCGAGGTTGGTGGCTAGAGACTTTTTGCTCTTCGAGTGTCGGTCCACCTTGACGCAGACGTACGCGGCCTGGGATTGCCAGTGCAGCTTCGCATCGGACACGTTGAACAAGTTGCGAGTTCGCACGACCTGCTTCGATGGAATGCTCATCAAGCCGACTTTGGCGGGATTGCTGCCTAACTCCGGGGTCCAGTAGCAGAATAGCTGCTCGTAATCCCTGACGCCGTCCCGTTTCGGAGTCGCGGGAGCCCAGTCGAAGTCCATGACACCTTCAATCTTGACGGACGTCTTGTCGAGGAGGTTCATCTTAGGCAGCTCGTACACGGATATCGACTGGCCTTGGGTCATGCGCGCGACGTATTTGTCGTCCGCGGACCACTTGAACGCGGGCCACTGGATCTTCTTCTTGATCGGATTGCCGTGCTCATCCATCGACGGGCCAGGCAGGTCGAGCGTGACAAATGAGCGCAACGGCTTTCCCGTGCCGATGTCCCAGACGACGTAGTTCTTGCCATCCTCCTCGAGCGTGAGCACCGGGTGATTCTCGTCGACTTGAATCGGTCTGTGGGACCACGTGATGATGTAATTTTCGTTCGGCGAGAAGTCCAGCAGGTTCACACCGGGGTGGGCGAAGCGTCTCTGCCTGTTCCAGCTTTTACCGCCCCACAGCTGCACTCCTTGGCCGTGGACCGAGGCTAGGTAGGTGCCGAGCGGCGACCACTGGACGAAGGCGTCCGTCCAATGCGGCCTGTCTACCGCAGGCTCCGGCGGGGCTTCCTTCTCGTTCCAGAACACGCCTACGGTGTCACCGCGATACATGACGAACTGGTCGCGCGCTTCGATGTCGCCGAGCCATTCTCGCAGGTGCTCCTTCTCCTGGAACTCGTCGATTTGCGGCGGCTGGTACTCCTCATCGATGCGGCCCTCGCGGCCGTAGCGTTCGATGTCGGAGAGCTTGTTGACGGCGATGGTGTGCTTCTTGTCCAGCGGCGTGCCGTTGAGCGCCTTGCAGGCGGCGGCGGCCTGCTCGACCGTGGCGAACTCGACGAAGCAGAAGCTGCAGGGTCAGCACCCGGCGCGGGGAATGGGGGGCAAACGGTGCATACCCTTGGGTCTTGCCGTCGTCACCGAGGGGCATGAAAACGTTATCTTCACGAGGCTTCCCGACAGACTTGAGCTTGCGTAGCAGGAACTTGACCAGCTTCTGCTGGCTCTCCTCGGGCACCTCGGGCAGGCCGTCGATGACGACGAAGGTGTCGAGGCCTTCCTCGAGGCGGACCTCGAACTGCTCGCGCAAGTCGGAGAAGTCGATCTCTTCATCGTCGACGTCGTCAACGGGCAGATTGTCGAAGCTGGGCGCCATGTTTGCGGTGGGAGCGGTTTCCGTGCGTGGGGCTGCGGGTAGGCTGGATATCGGCGGCGCGACGGCTTGGTGTGGCGTGTGCGGTCTTCGCGAGAGGCCCCGCTTACGTACCCAAAATTAACCGCAACGCTAGTTAAAACGACCACCTCGACATTCGATGTCCAGGAGCTGCCGCCGTACGAATCTTCAAAATGACTGCCGCGCTTCTTATCGTCGACATGCAAATGTTCTTCGCCGAAATGGGCGCGCCCGTCGTCCCGGCGATTGAGCAGCTCACTTCTGCCTTTGCCGCGAGGTCGCTCCCTGTAATTCTCACGCAGCATGGACACCCGCCCTCCGACCTGACGACCCCATCGCCGAACATGCTGGTCCGCAAATGGGGGATCGACGGCAGCATCCATCACGGGTCTGAGGACTGGGAGCTCATGCCAGAGATCAGCTCGCTACGCTCCAGTGGTGGTGGCAACTGGCCGATCGTGCAAAAGAACACGTACGATGCTTTCATCGGCACCGAGCTGGAGGAATTGCTCCGTAAAGAGGGCGTCGAGCGCGTTATCGTGTGCGGCGTCATGACTGACTGCTGCTGCGATACGACTGCACGTGCGGCCTTTAACCGTGGCTTTGATACTTGGCTCGTCCGGGACGCATGCGCGAGCGCCAACGAGCGCCAGCATCATGCGGGGCTTAGTGGCTTTGAATTTGCGTTCGGAGAGGTGCCGACCACAAAGGAGGCGATTCGGCGACTAGACGCGTGATTCTTGTCACTTGTAGGGCAGTACACTCACACGGTGTAGAGTTTCACTGTGGCATTGACCCACGATGGCCTCCATGCATGTGTACGTACAGGAGTGACCGATGACTGCATCATGCAAGATTCGCTTTCTACGTTTGAAGGTCTTCTCACCTGGCAGTCATGTTCAGTAGGGTGATTTGGATTCGTGATGTTGGCAGCCTGCGGGTTGAAATATGTAGGCATAATACCTATGATACTAGGTTTACAAGCCTACTCAAACGGGAACAGGCGCCCAGCAAGTGTGGCAATATGATTTGAATTTGGCATAAGAATATTCGAATGAGGGCTGAGCACGTGCCGTGTTGGCGCCCAAATTCAAGCTTTCTCGCGCTTACGCTCCGAAGGAAATGTAGCTTAAGGGTACAGTCGGGAGCAAATAAAAATCCCCTTGCGAATACGCTAAAGTTTAATTCCAATAGCATGACTACCTATGTTGAGTCTGGCCTGAACTGCGGATTAAAGCTGGCCATTAGGAGGAGTTGAAACGCTCAAACTAACTGCCGCCGTAAAGAAGGCCGAAGCAATTGTAGGAATTTGCGCCTTGAATGGCAGTTGTTGCACTTGCCAATTCAACTTTCTAGCTTGCATTTTATGTAATGGGAGCAAGGATCAATTCGCACTGACGGGGTGAAAAGTTGGGGCTGCACGCGGAAGACTTTCTATAGTGAGGCATCGTACGTACTCCACTGCCCCAAGGATGCGAGTTCCAAGGAGTGTGGCTAACTGCCCGACCCGCATGCGCGCCTTAACTTCTCTCGAGGCTGCGACTAGGGTGGAGCTGGTATGCTGCCACTTCGTTGCATTGAAGTATCTTATGATTGCGCGCAACGTGCGTCACTAGGTCAGGGGAATACACAAAATGAGCGGCGATCGGTTTCAATAAGGATATGTATGGCACGTTGGGCTGTTTGCCGGAGAAGGTATGACAGTGAAAGAGGACAACGCATTTCATCGTTAATTAGACACCAAGACAAGGTGCTAAGAGAGTCGACGTAGTAGTGGAGAGACGAAATGTCCTTCAAGTGGCCTCTCCAATCAATGTTCTCTATAGCCGCGCTGCCGATTCCCTTGACCAAGCCTATTACACCAGCCAAACGGACCTATGACTACATCGTGAGATCGAGATTGGGCGGTGGGACACTAACCGCCAACCTCGCTCGTCTCAAGTCTGAAATGTTGCACTTCGAAGCAAGCCAGGGCCATGGCGACAAGCTGGTGGAGCAGGTCCCCAGTATCGCGGCCGTAGCATTCGAGGTCGAGAGCATACGGTGGGTTCATCGTCGAACACTACTCGTGGAGCCCGGGGAATATGAAGGACACTCTCATTCGCTTGGAATAGAACCACTACACGCCCGACGGGACACAAGGCTACAGATTCCAGGGGAAACCCAGCATGAATCGCGTGGACAAGGGCCTCTTTATCGCAGACGGCCAATCATCGCCGACGTCAGAGCGAAGAGGCGGTTGCCAGCTTGCTAGAGCGCGACGTGACCTCCTCGCTGATCGCAGAGGTCGGACGAACCGAAAACGTCCCGGAAATCTTTGGAAATGCGCCAGGACTCACGATTCTAGCCCTCCGTCCCTGGCACACTGGAATTGCTGTCTTAAACCCCATCAAGTCTGACGCTTTCAGTTGTGCACCTGTTGGGCCGGTGGTGGTGATAGACCCCATAAGTGCGACTGCATGAATAAAATTGGGGGATCGCCCCGCTAACGTGGTCATCTTGCCACTAGGTTCGTGAAAGGTTTAAAACCTGAGTGCGACGCCGGTAGATTATGGCTGTTACCGAGCAGGCCAGCGTAACATGGCGTTCCGCGACGTAGCTTAGGTGGTGAGATCAAGCCTTCACCATCTCCCGGGTAGGTGTTTGCGGCCTCAACGGGTGCGAAGGTGTAACGGGGCTAGCTCTTGGCAGCAGTCGGCTTAGTGCTCCGTATCTGCTCCAGTTGCGTCTGCAAACTATTCAGCTCGGCTGTTGAGGTGAGACACCGTCAGCGTGGGCCGAACCTCCACCCAGCCGGTTGGGCATGCGGACATACCCGTCTTTTCCTTCTTAATTTCGACGGCCTCGAGCTTGAGCCAGCTCCAGTAGAGGAGCTGGTACGTGAACATGGAACCAAGAAACACCTTGGCGACTGGGCGGCCGAAGGACTTGTAGAAATTTCTCTGGCGATGGGTTAACACTACGGCATCATCGATCGCGTTGGACACGACGTACGTGAGGGTTGCCGCCCCCGGGCTGCGGAGGCGTCGGGTTCGGGGGCTCGTAGCTCGAGCCCCATCGGACGGGGCGGGATGGCGTCAGGGGGTGGATGAGACCAGCGCGCCGGGCCTGGCGGAGGACGCGTGACGAGGACATGGTGGGAGAGTGGCCAGGCAGCAGCGTTGAGGCGCAGATGGCGGAGGAAGTGCAGTCTACGCGAGTGAAGGAACGAGAGCGCGAAAAGCTGGAGAGGAAGCTCGCACGTGGACGCGAGTCTCGCCTCCGCCTTGGCTCTGCAGGGGTCCCCTGCGCCTCGCGCCCGCGGTGAGAGCATCAAGCAGAAGTGGACACTTTTACCTCCGCAGCGCCACGCCCGCCGCCTCCGCCAGTCGTATCCCGCCGCGCTCGAGAATCGCCGCCGTCGAGCTCCGTCTGATGTGCTCGCCGCACTTCTCCTCGCTGCAAACAACTCCTCGACGCGTCTAGACATCGTCGGAGAGTTTGCCGACCTGAAATCGCCAACCACACTCACAACCTCTAACCTCCAGCTTCGACCGTAGCAATGGTGGGCGCTCCGAGTTCCCCGGTTTCTTCTCCTCCGCTGACCGAATTCCCCCGTTCTCTAGGCGCAAACACCAGCCCAACGCCGCGCCAACGAGCGCTATGCGAAAACCGAGGCTGCTAAGCGCGGCAAGCCTGAGAGCTCCTTGAAGAAGCCCGAGACCAAGAAGAGCCCCGTCAGCAGAGTCTGGATAGGTTCGTGAGATGCCGCCCTGCGTATAACTGGCGTTGGGGCCTCGGCTAACCGGCTGCGACTTCCGAAGTGTTGCTGGTGTTTGTGCTGTGCGGAGGCGCCATCTTTGAGCTCCTCCGATTCTTCTTCTAGAGCTCGGAGGATATGGGAATCGGTGGCGGGGGAACCGGTGGCTAGGAGCCACTGAGCGGCTCTAAACGTGGGTCTCAAGGGTGTTATGTCCCGCTTTGGGCGATGTTTGTCCGCTAGGGACCGTGGGAACGGCTGCATCGGGATGGTGTTTATCGGAAGAGTCCCGCGAATGCACCTGCTCCTCAGTATCGGGCGGTTGAGAATGAGTAGTTGGCTATGGTGATTCGGACCACGGTGCTTGGGCTGCACGCTACCGGGACGATTGTCGGGAGATGTCAGCGCTTGCGTGCTACCACGGAGCGCCACCTTCTAAGTAATAATGTAGACTCTATTCATCGGTCGCCGAAATCACGAAAGACCACCACAAGGAAACATGTCTAGCCCTCGGCAAGGGCCAATTCGCCCTCTGTCGATTTCTTCTTTCTCCTCTTCGGACGTACTTCGCCTTCTACACCCCCGCCCTCGCCCGACTTTGCCTTTTTCTTTTTCTTCCTCTTCACCACCGCCTCCTCATCCTGCGGCTTGCCAGACCCATTCTCGTCCCCGCGTCCCTCCTCCGTGGCTGCCCCGGACTCTCTCTTGGAGGCCTTTTTCTTCTTCTTTCTCTTCACCAAGACACCCCCACCGTCATCGCCGTCCTCGGCCTCCTTCGCCACGATTCTTTCCTTGCTCCTCTGGATCTCGGCCCGCAATCTCTCAACTTCCCGCAGCACTCGTGCATCTTCAGCTTCTTGTGCTTCGCGGCGCTCTGCTTCGAACTTGCTGAGCGGGCCGGCATGCTTGCCGCTCGCCGCGCCGCCGTCCTCTGAAAGCGACAGGGAACCTAGTCCGCTCGAGTCGACCTGCAAGAGACCACGCGCCTTCGCTTTCGCCGGCCCCACGCGGTTGGCCGACCCGTCTCGGGACGATCCAGTCGCGGCTAGATCGTCGAGACCGCCCAGAGTTTCGTCCCCGGCAATTTCGACTCGGCGTCTAGGCGCTCGTTTGCGGCTCCTCCCTTCTTCGCCGGCGCCCCGACTCCTGCCGCCACCGCTCTCGGTCCCGCCGGCGCCCTCCAATTCTAGATCCATGATCGGAATGTCGTCCAAGTCGAGCTCTTCGCCATTGGCTGATCGCAAGATGCTGTGGAGCGGCGTGCCCGTAGCCGAGGCACGCGCGGACCCGCCAGACTCCCCGCCGATGTAGAAGGGATCGTCGCGATAGCGCTCTCGGCGATGTTCTGCGCGCCGTCTCGCCGCCTCGGAATCAACCTCGTTGGCGGCGGCGGCGCTGTGTTGATAAGACAGCGCATCGTCTAGACGATCCGCCGCCGCAACCGGCGCGGGAGCTGCGGCGCTGTCAAAATCGGCGGCGGGGGGCTTGTTCCAATACGCGTAGAATACAGTTTCGAGCTCGGCCTCGGTAGTCCGGGCAGCATCTTCATCACCGCCGCCGACAGACACGCGGTAGTCGTCATCCGCCCTCGATAGAAGGGCTGGGAGGTTGGGGTTGATTGGAGCGTTGAGATCCAAGCCCTCGGGAAGCGGGACCTTTTTCTGCGCGCCCGGCGCCACTGGGTTGAGCTCTTGGCCCGAGAAAAGGGAGGGAATGGCCTGGGTAAGTAGGAGGGGCGGATCCGCCCACCCGTCAGGCTCTCCCGCGGGCTGGCTAGCGGCGGCTTCGTTGGCGAGACGTATCAGCTCGAGATACCCGACGACGCGCTCCTGTACCTCGAGGTCCGGGTGCGTCGAGAGAGGTTCGAGGAAGTGCACTACTCGCGCTAGGAGGAGCTGGATCGTGGACTTGCGCTCTCGAGACCACGGCGTGGATTCGTCGCCGGAGATGGCCGCTACTAGTTTTAGAATTGCGTGGACCGCGGTGGCGAGGATGTTGGGAGGGAAGTGGCCAGTGCTGGAATGGAGTAGGGATGAAAGGACGGCGGTAGCGTTCCGCAAATATCGGGGGTACTCCCCGGCAATCCAGGCGGCGGCTTCGAGGACCCCCTGGCCGCCGTTGCCGGAGGCTGGAAAGAGCCGAGCTCGATGTTCGATGAGGATGAGAGACTCCGCGGCCGCAGTTGCTTCAGGGCGGACCGTGCGGACGCGAACGGCGACGTTCTGGAGTTCGGCGCCTATCCTGTAGGAGACGTCACGGTTGGTGTCAGGGGATGTCAATCGGGTGGAACTTTTCTCCCCGGAGGTGGACGTCGCCGGGCAGACTTTGACGAGCTGGATCAAAGTGTCAATGTACCAGTCAAAATCCAGCATGTTAGCGTAGGTATCCTTAGAGCACATGTCTAGTATGCGCTCAATGACCGTGATCCTATAGTCCTCGGGTAGGGGGGGGGCCTGATTAGAACGCTGCTCCGCCGCGGGACGCAGCGACTCCTCGGGATCCTCGGTGTCGGAATCTGCGGCCGGGACGATGCCGTCGCCCGAACGCTCGTTGGCCGGATCGTCGGCCGATGATAGGACAGGGGCGTTGCGTAACTGACGCATGAGTCGCTCGACGATGGTAGTCAAGTTGTCGCTGCCGACCATACCGACAACGAGGTCCAAAGCGCGCATGCGAATCGAGATGTCGAGGTCGTCGATACATTCCAAAATGACGTCTTGCTGCATGGCTACGAGCTGCGGGTGGGAGGAAACGACCCTGCCGAACGCGAGGAGAGCGACGTATTTCACTGCGCGTTTTTAGCAGGGGCTTTAGAAACTGTCGGGCAAGGTCGTACGGTTGGGGTCCCCTTCCACCACCAGCATTCCCCGGAGCTTGTTGACGCACAAGCGAGCGATCTCGTCCCCCTCGACGGTCCCTTCGACGCCGTCGAGGATCCCGCCCTGGATGATGCCGTTGATGCACTCGTACAGGAGCGACATGGCTGGAGTGGTCTTGATGAGGTTCGTAAGCGGAGATAGAAGCTTCTTGATCAGCCGCGGCTCGAGGGGGATGAGTGTCGCAAACTGCCAGACGGTCATTAGCCAAACGAACGCGGCCCGCGCTTCTGCAAACGCGACTCACGAGCTTGATGATTTTGATAGCCATCCAGTTGTTGTTCCCGTCAACGAGTAGCGTGAACAGCCTCGGTGCGAGAGGGAGAAAGTCGTCGGGCCTCCTCCAGCCCAACTCGCAAACCACGTTGACGACGGCCGACGTGACGCTGGGGTCCTCGCCGTCGTCGAGAAGCCTATCCTTGATCTTGGGCCACGCCGGCCGGAGCGTCTCGGGGTACACCAAGGCTAGTCGGTAGAGGGTCACGATGGTTTTCTTGCGAATTGCGGCGTGCGAGTGCGTGAGCCTCGGCAGGAGGTCGGATAGTAGCGAGTACGCCATCGAAGGGCTGATGACGTGCGGGATTGCCGTGAGAGGCAGCGCGATGATGGTCGGCGTCGGCGAGTTGAGGTCCTGGGATGGTTAGGAATGCGCCACTTGCGTGCGGAGCTTGCGGTTACCTTTTTCAGCTGGTTCTCGGCCAACATCAGGACCTCAGTGTCGGGACGAAAGCTCTGGATGGCCGCGAGGTAGCCGACCCTCTTGCGCTGGTATTTGGCCGAGGACATAACCTCGAGGACGTTGAAGGCGGCCCAGGACATGTCGTGGCCGAACATTTCGAGGTACGTGAGCTTGAGGAGGGCCGTCGCCTTCACATCTGCAGCAACGGTGAGCATGCGGCCGGAAGTGCGGAGCTGGCGGCCACAGACCCATGTCCTGGCTCTTGATCTCCTTGCGGCATTCGCGGATGCTGGCCTGGATGTACTCGCGCTCGTTGCCCTTGTGGTTGCGGAGACCTCGGATGAGGTCGTAGAGCGATTTTTCAAACCTGAGGGACATGAGGCGGGCGTCGATAGGCGGGAAGCTGACGAGGCAGCGCGGCGTTACTCACATGGTAGGACGGTTCAGCGGAGGGGGGAGTGCATAAATCGGCGCCGGCACATGTTCGTGCGAGGCGGAAGGGGTCGGTTGCGAAGAAGCGAGGGACGTTGGCAGCTCACGCCAAGCTGCAGTCACGGTCGATGTGAGCTAGAAGTGACGATGGTGGGCGGTGGTTGTGAGAGCAAGAGGGCGGCGGAGCGGGCGGTGAGGGCAACTGCCGTGGGCTCGTCGGCGGCCCCCGGCACTGAGCAGGCAGCACTCCGACAACGCCAATCGGGCATGGACGGCCAGCGATGTTCTTCGCTCGCTGCCGGCATGGCCCTCTCGCCTCTCCCGTCGACTCGATAGCATTCCCAATGGCCTTCACCTGGGACCCGAGCCGCGGCATCCGCTTCGCCGGCGGGTGTTCCGCCCCCGCGTCGCCCCCGACGACGCGCCTTTGGGACCATTCGAAGCCAGTCAAGTTTTCCAACTCGCGCCCGCCCACTCGCAGCCGCACGTGGAACCCTTCGCACCCGATTCGATTCGTGAGCCGCAAGGCTGCGGCAGCGCCTAGGCCTCGGAGTAGTGCGCAGATAGTTGGGCTGGACGCCCTCTCGGACGATGAGCGGGTCGAACGCCTCATGTGGGCTCGGCTCCACCCCGAGGAACATGAGGAGGAGGAGAAGATGAAGAGGAAGACGTTAGAGGTCGCGCAGGCGGCGGAGGAGAGGCTCCGGAGCCATAACGAGCTGCCCACCACCTCGATCGCCGCCAGACAAGTCAATCCGGACGAGGCCCGCGGCGTGCGGAACGTCTTGCGCAAGCGGAGAGTGCGGCGGATCCTGCGCGCGATGGAGAGGAAGCGCGCTGCCAAGCTTCCAATGGCGAAGCCCGTCGCCGGCCCGCGCGAGCGAAGGCTCGCGGCCCCGGCCGCTGCCGACTTGCGGGTCGAAGAGCGTCTCGTGGCCCAGAGACGTGAGGCATACTGCCGTGCCGCGGGGAGAGCCGACGTGCGAGCCGACTATGCTACGTACCGGCGTGTGTTCGGCGCCGTGGTGGACGGATGGAAAGACATCGCTCGGGAAGTCCGCAGAGTCCATCGCTCCATCGTGGACCGAGATTCCGCGCGGAGCGTTGCGAGGACGCTCTTCCGACAGTACTGGAAGACCGCGCTGACGACCGACGCCTTCGTGGTAGACGCCTACAACTACCGCATATGCCACCGCCAGCATCTCGCCATGATGGGCGACCTCCGCGGTGGCTTGTACGAAGACCCCGAAGCGGCCGCCTTTACGCTGAAGCTGAAACTCCTCCAGTCGTATCCGGCGGCGTTCGCGTACGATATCGAGGCGCTCGCGCTTGAGTTACTCCCGGTGGAAGCGTGCGACGGAAGGATAACGCGAAACCCGGCTGGCAGCAGGTTCCTCTCCCTTGCTGACTTTATGGATCTTGCGCCGACGAAGTTCAGGCCGCTTTTCAAGCGCCTCGACTCTCTGCTCAGGGGCCTCTCGAGCTTGCGTAAGGCCTTGGTCTTCTCATCCGAAAACATCGTCCTAGCGAGGCTGTACATGCGGCACTGCCTGCGCGTTGGCGACGTCGCGACGCCCGAGATAATCTGCCGCCATCTGCCGCTACTGAAGGTGGCACGCTCGCTCACGGACCACTGGAAGCTGGAGCCGCTCCTGAGGATGCTTAAGGAGACCGCAGGGCAACATCGCCTCCGCCGCGCTAAACGCAAGGGCGCCAGCGGCCACACCCTGGCCCAATTGCGAAGCGCCGCCCAAAAGGGAGCCGGGGACCGGCAGCTCTCCCGCCTCGTCCGCGCCTATTCTGCCGGAAACGACCAGGTTTCCGATCTCTCCACCCAGCTCCTCTCGGATTTGCGCGCGTCGATATCGCGGGCCCACGCGGACGGCCAGCTCAACGTGGCCACGCTTACGGCGCTGGTGAACAAGCACGGATCACTGCGGAAATCTTCGATCTCCCCGTCGAGCGAGGTTGCCCCTTCTAGGAGCGAGTACCGCATTCCCGCAGACATTCTTCGACGGGCCATGGCGGCCTCGCCTTCGAGCAGGGCCGCGTTTTGGACCTGGCGTTTGTACCGCAACTGCAAAGGGCAGACGCCAACCGTCCACCTCTGCACCACGGTCGATCGCGCCGAGGAGTGCCTGGAGCAGTTCGTCGGGCGCTCGGCGCTGGGTTTCGACCTCGAATGGAAGGCGAGCGCTGCTGAGAGCGAGGGGCCAAAGGCCAACGTCTCCATCATACAGATCGCGTGCGACGACTCCATACTGCTGTACCACCTGGGCCGCAACCCCAAGACTGCGGCTCGGGACCTCGTCCCGCCAACGCTGAAGAAGATTCTCGAGTCTCCCGATGTGCTAAAGTGCGGCGTGAGCGTCGTGACAGACGCCGTGCGGCTAAAGAAGTTTCTGGGTATCGACGCCAAGGGCGTCTTCGAGCTGTCTCACCTCCACAAGCTCGTCAAGCACGGCAACGCGACTCCCGAGCTCGTGAACAAGAAGCTCGTTGCGCTGGCGCGGCTGACGCAGGAGCACCTGCAGCTCCCTTTAGCCAAGGGCGCGGTCAGGACGAGCGACTGGAGCCGCGAGCTCAGCCCCGAGCAGCGCGAATACGCCGCCACCGATGCGTATGCGGGCCTAATGCTGTTCCGTAAGCTGGAGGAGAAGCGGTTGCGGATGAAGCCGACGCCGCCCAGGCCGAAGTCGGCCGAACTCAAGCAGCCCATCCTCAGAGCATCCCAGGCTTGAGAACTCGTATACGTACGTGCAACGCGCTAGAGTACGCCGCCATGGCGAGGCGCGCTGCGTATGCGCGGGCGATGCAATAGGCGTTCTTATAGGCTCTTCACTGGCAGTTGCGGGAGATGACACGAACGATTTGGCGAGAGGCTAAAGACTTCTGAACTACCTTGGTCTATATTTTATCTTAGACGCGTTTTAGTCTACATGTATTCTAGCTCTGCGAATCTAGACACTCAGTCGACACGCTCCACTTTCAAATCGCCCGCCATGTCGTGCAGTTCCAAGAAACCTCCCCTTTGCAATTCTCTTTTCCACGTGTTTGCCTCGCCTCGCGCCGTCACAACGGTCATCCGCAAGGCCACAGCGTCCTCCAGCGCCGCGGCGGGAGACGAGGTGTAGGTCCAACGCCCGAACGCCCAGTTAAGAACGTAGCGGACTAGTCCCTGGCCGGAATCTGCGGGAGCAGCAGCATTTTGGCCGTCTGAGGACGTGGGGACGTCGGAAGACTGCAGGACTGCCTTCATCCTGTAGACCTCTTCTCTCGGGGCCTCGGAGAGTAGGGGTGCGAGCTTGGAGAGGTTCAGGCTAGGCCGGGATCCGGTTTCGCCGCCAAACGTAACGGATAACACTTCGACCTCGCTCTGATGATCGTGATGATGATGGGCGTGCCCGCCGACGCCGGCACCCTCGGCAACCAGCTTCGCGTCCAGGCCGAACAGGACGTCCACGTCGACGCGGCCGCGGTCGCTCCTGACCACGGCAGTGGGCACCTCGAGGTCGCCGAGGCGGTCCAGGACGTCGTCGACGCGGCGCTCGCCGGCGTCCTCCCACTTGTTGAGCACGACGAGGTCCGTGTAGCGCGCCTGCAGCTTGGCCGTGTACGACGTGTCGGCATAGCCCGTCCAGTTCTCGGCGTCGACGACGGACACGACGCCGTCGAGCAGGTAGCCGTCGGCGGCCAGGCGGTTGACTTCCATGGCCAGCGTGGCGGGGAACGCGGACCCGGACGTCTCGATGACTATGCGGTCCGGCCCACCGCCGCCGCCTCGCGCGGCGACCTCGGTACGCAGCTGCTCCAGCGCGTCGCCCAGCTGGCCCACGAGGTTGCAGCAGATGCAGCCGTTGAGCAGCTCCTGGACGCCCGAGATGGCGCGCTGCGACGCTAGCTGCGAGTCGACGGCCACATCGCCGAACTCGTTCTTGAGCAGCGCAAGCCGGTAGCTCTGCGGCAGCTGCGGGATCAGGTTGAGCAGCAGCGTCGTCTTGCCGGAGCCGAGGAAGCCCGTCAGGATGGTGATGGGGACGGGCATGTCGCGGATGAGGTTGGCGGGACGCGGCCAATCAGTGACGCCATGAGGGGCAGCGGGGTAGTAGGCCCCGGCCGCTCCTGGCGCGGCTTGCTTTTCGCCTTATCAGGCCGTGGGACATGTGCGCGAATCTGGCCGGGCCCGTGGCGCCGCCCCGTCGACGCCCGATCGGCGGGCGCGATCTGCCCCGGTGACACCAGGACGGCGCAGGCGCATCGCGATAGGCCCGTCGCCCTGCAGCAAACACGCCCGGCGCGCCGAGTAACCATGCCCGGATCGGGCTGCTTGGGTGACGCCAAGCGACCAAGGAAGGGTCCTTCCAAGTTTGCAGCACATAAAGCCGGCGGCCTGCTCCCGTTTCCCCTCTCCCTCAGCACAAACTCCAACCCTCGGCCATTCCCGTCCACTCATCACCATGGACTTCGTCAAGAACTTCGGCGGCGGCGACAAGGAGTCGTCCTCTTCCTCCTCTGAGCAGAAGAAGGAGGAGAGCAGCGGCGGCTTCCTCGGCGGCATCGGCGACAAGATCAACTCCGCGGCCGGCGGCGGCAAGGAGAGCGAGAAGAACGAGGACATGCTCGACAAGGGTGCGTGTGGCGCCGCGTGGAAGCCGTGCGGGATGCTAACGGCTCTGCAGGCATCGACATGTTCCAGGAAAAGGTCCTCGGCCAGGGCCAGCAGAGCAACGAGTCGGCCATCGAGCAGGCCAAGGACGAGAAGATCTCCGACTTCATCCGCGACCAGTACAAGAGCGCTACCGGCAAGGACTTTCCCGTCAAGGACAAGGAGACCAAGTTTGGCTGAATGGGCAGTGGGCTAGCTTCGGCGTTCTAGATACATAATTCCTCCTAGTAGCTCAATATAGCACCCTGACAACTACGTGCAACCATCCGTCCGTGTAGCTGGCCGCGCGGCCTAGGTCCCTCAACTCGGCCGTGAGCGGCACCACCGCCCCATGCAAAACAGGCTGCGCGTGCACCACGCTCCGTCTCGAAGGAAAGAGCGTCGGTAGGAGGCCGTTGAGGGCTGTTCCCAGCGTCTGAGACTGTCCTGCGAACGAGTCAGCGACGAGGACTTTTGAGTTTCGCGCTGCCAGCTTACGGTTCGCAAGCGCCGGAGCAATGGGCGCCTGCACGACGCGGACGGACCCTGGAGAGGGCGGCTTATCGTCCGCACCCGCCGTCTGCGGCGCGTCACCAGGCGCGGCCGTCGGGAGGTAGAACTTTAGGGGTACGTGGCGCAGCGTCGAACCGTGATGGCTGAGCAGCTTCTGGTTGACGCTGTTGAAGAGCGCGAAGCTGTCTGGCGCCGCGCATTAGCATGTCGCACGCGGCGGAAGCGCGTCCACTTACGGCTCTCGACTGACTGCCACAAGTTCGTAGAGTCCTCCTTGCTGAGAGACATGACTGCCTTGGCCGTGCCGTTTCGGAGAAAGTCGGCCTGGCGGTCGTCAGCGGCCGCCCCCGACACGAAACCCGGACACCCACCTCCTTGACGCTATTAACGAAGGCATCATGGACCGTCTTGCCCTCCGCATCCGGCTTCACCAGACTCTCGTCCGGCCAGTCCGAGAAGTGCACCACCAGCCGCCAGGGCAGGCCGTCCTGGTTCTTGTCGCCCGCCTCCTGCGAAAAGGGCTCGGCGCCCGCGTAGAGGTCGTAGAGCAGGCCGACTGGATAGTGCCACTTCAAGGGGACGCCATCGCACTCGAACCAGCCGTCACTCGGCGCGGATGAGGGGTCGATGAGGGCCGACGCGAAGAACGCGTGCAGCCGGGGGAGAAGGAATGGCAGGTAGGTGAGGCGCGGATACTGAATCTACGAGCAAACGTTAGCCCTAGGCGCACGCCACTGCCGCCGCCGCTGCTCACCATGTAGGGGTCCGAGTCGTCAAACGTCCTGCACTCGGCGCCGGCCAACCTAATCTCCAGCGGGATCGATCCCTCCCATATCGCGCGCTGCAGGCCGCCAAGCTCCGCCGTCATCGCCAGGCCGAGGGGTGGGGTCGTGGCGGCGGGGGATGTCGGGAGGTTTCACGCGTCGCAGGGCGTCGTTGTGCGAGCGCGCCCGCCGGTCCCGTGCAGCATGTCTCGCAGAGGCAGCAGTCTGGACTCGCGAGCAGTTTGCTGCGTGACGAGATTCCCGAATAGCCGACGCCTTTTTGGGCTTTTGAATGTTCACAGAACTATCATCAGCTGGCTGGGCGCGACTCCGGTACCATTGCGCGGCTGAACCCGGAGAGGGGGGTATCTCCGAGCCATCAAATTCGAAGAGAAATTTCAATATGCACGGCCGTACGTACAGACCGAGCTTCACGCTGCTCCTACGTGGTACACTACGTAATAGACCGAACCTAGAATGCTGGGGGCTTGACCGCTGAGCGCACCTCATCGAACTCATACACTCTCCTCTTCTCCATCTCTACGTCAACGATTCTAATCTCGACCTCAATTTCCCTCTAAACAACGTGAAACCTGTCCGGTCGTTTTGGGCTGCGTAGAGCCCATGTGGACATCTACAGAGACTCTCCGGAGCCCCTCTGTCTAGCATCATGCGTTACGTACCCCTGCAGCACGCGCGCCGACGGACCCGTGGGAGCGCTACGCACCATCTCTATGGCCTAGGCGATGCTGCATGCTCCTCTGCTATTCTGTGTGCTCCAACGCACCTGCACGCCCCTGCTATTACGAAAGCCATTTTCCCTTGCTAACGCATTTTCTCTGTCACCCTTTTCCTTTCTGTACTTTCTTTCCTAGTCAGCCTGGCTAATTATAGTGGAGAGTAGTAAGGCAGCACGCATTCACTCTGCCTAAAGTACTGGACCGCGAAGACAATTCGAGTTCCTGCTAGATGGATAGAGTATCTCTCTACCAGGCGGCCAAATATGTTGGCGGCTGAATTTAGTGGCATGGTCATTGGGCCGGGAATTTCTCTGCACATGTGAAAGTTCAGTGGCTAAATTTTAGAACTAGATTTTATAATGAGGCTAGAAAGCGACGTATGTAGTGATCAATTTGCACGGTATAGATGCGAAGACTTTGGTGTTCGAACCCCGGGAGAAGGCGGGGGGGGGGGGGGGGGGGGGGGGGGTGGTTTGACCGATAGTGCTGGCGTAGACAATATGCATGCTTCATTAAAACATAAATGTTGACGATGCTGAAGAAATAATTTAAGGAGAAGCTGCCTGGTAAATCTGCTCTTAATTTGGTGTGATTGAAGGCTGTCTCTCATACATCGCTTATCACATTCAATTTTCAACCTTCTTCAACAACCTGCTCTGTGGCGGCCTCTCCCAGCGAAAGCAATACTGTTCCTTTGCCATTGCAGTTCGTCTCATCCGTGGGCCCGTTCTCCAACTCGGCTCTCCATCCAAGGTTTTGCGCAGCTCGAAAGGTACATTGCGGTCAGGCGCGGTTGGTAGGTCCGGCCATGTAAGCCGGTTAGGTGCATTGAGATATTGTTCCATGTTCCCGTCGGATTTTCGTGTTCCTACCCATTCATGTAAAAAGTTGCGGAATTTCGACACGTCAGAGTCCAGTTCGCGGTTACAAGTCCACTCTGAGATACTCTGCACCATGTCCATATTTCGTTCCCAGAAGGGTATACTCGTGAAGTGTGTGTTGGTCGTGATGAGCTCGTATAGTGTAAATACGACGCCAGTCACGTCATCCCGACTATCCAGTAAACCTTTCTTTCCGCATGCGGCCCAATCGAAGTCAAAGAGAAGGAGCTTGTACGTGTCCGGATCGATGAGCAGATTTCGGAGTGCAATATCTTGATGCATGATTCCTAGTTCTAGGTTTAGGAAATCCACGAGTTGGGAAAGCTGTTTTATCCACTCAAATCGGAAAGGTACCTTTGGATTGTCGAGAGTTCCACCTGCAATGTACTTTGCTGTGAATCCAATTACCCGAGACTCCACGTCCTCGACGACGACGCGATCAAATGGTACTATGTTGGGATGCGACGGCAGACTTTTCAGAAGGTTTAGTTCCTTCCAGGCCATCTGTAGTATCCGAGGCTTTCCCAAGGGATTGAGTTTCAAGGCAACCTTTTGAGGATCCCGGGATTCGTCTTCGTATAATGAAAGATCAACACCTGGTCCAAGCCGATCGAGCTCTTGAAGTTTGGAGTACTGGATTACACGATTAATTGGAGAGTGATTCAACGGTCGAGAATGGAAGATATGGAACAAACGTAGTATCATCTTCTTCCGGATCTGTAGAGAGTGCAGAAAGAAGTCCATCATCGTTAGCCGTAACCGCCCGAACTTCCAGCGACAGGTAATCAGCGAATTGCGCCAGAATTAGAGTCTTTTTGTCCTCATCAGGCGGAAAGAGCTTCGCGGTTCCTTTTATCTTGACCATGCGCAGTTGATTCCAATCCCAGACGTTGCAATGAGTTTCGGTTTTGGGGTTTTCTCTTGGGCCAAAGTAGCCCTGACCCTCTGAGAAAAATCTCTCTTGAGGTTTGATCATGACAAAACAGAGACTCAAAAAAAGCTGTCGTAATCTTGCTTCAGCAATGTGGAGGAGCGAGGAATCTCGATCCTGGCTACGCTGTTGCTTTAGACTTCAAGTTTTGGAGGTGGCCGAGAGGTTGGGGTTTCGGAACAGAGCGAGGGATTGGCTACGACGGTTGCATGCGGAAATATTGTTAATCTTACGCTAAGTAGGGATGCTTACGCTAAAATAAATCTGGATACGCCAAGCAAAGCTTTCGTATATTCCTACTTTATATACTATAGCAGGGCAGAGCACTTTACCTGGAAATAGCATATAAGAACAAAGGAGGGGTTACGTCTTTACTTTACGGCATCGTGTCTTCAGGTTCGGAAATGCAACTACTATGTGCTAACCTTTTTAGGGTAGGAAAGAAAAGGAAAAGGAATAAAGAGAGCTTTTTGTTAGCATATATATAGTTCCTAGCCAGTAGTATCGCACTGAAGTGCGATACTATGCCAGTCTTTTGGCCAAGTTGGTTAGCTACAGGCTAGGGTACGCTAGTCCTAACAAATTTAAACCTAATTATAGCTCGCTTGGCTTAAGACTATTAGTCGACTACTTTAGAGCTCTACTATCTTGTTAGGAGCGAAGTGGTGATGCCAAGATGTGGCTACCACATGAGGTTAGCGCGGAAGTAGCAGGCTTAGATCAGTACACTCAAATATATATGAGAGATGGTGCGGGGAAGAAGCACCCCAGCGATCAGTCTCTATTTTGGCCTGCGTAGTGGCTGCTTCCATCAATATCGATCATTCAGTGTTCATTGTGAGATTCACACGATTAACATACCTCCTGGACCCCTGCTTCACCCCTGCGTAAACCTTGGGTCTAATATATCTCAATTACCCGATTAGCCCGCTAGAAGGCAGAGCGCGATAACTTGAGGAGTATTATTCTACGCTAACGTAATCCACCACGCAGTGACACCAACCACCTAGTGACACCGACGCGTCCATGACGCGCCCATCAACTTTGCCCACCAATTTCTCCACCAAAAATGCCCAAGAAGCTCTCCAAAGAATCTGATATCATACTCGCCATCGAATCTTTCAAGAAAGGCACTTACACCAATCCCAAAGCCGCTGCCAAGGCCTTGGGTGTCAACTTCAAGACTGTGTATCGCAGAATGTCAGGAATAGCTTCTCGGGAAGAAAGCCACACCAATCTAAAGAAACTGACCCAATGGGAAGAGGAGGTACTCATTGGACACATCCTGGACATGGATGCGCGAGGGTTTCGCGTCAGAATGCCCGATGTAGCCGAAATGGCCAATGTTTTGATCGACGAGGACCAGCGCGTCCGACGCGACCACGTCGGCAAGCACTGGCCCGAGAGGTTTGTCAAGGACACTCCAACGCTCCGGACGAAGATGTCTCGAGGCTACGACTATGAGAGAGCCAAATGCGAAGATCCCAAGGTCATTCGGGAGTGGTTCAGAGTGCTGGAGTGCATGAAGAGACTATGGCATCTTGGACGACGACACCTACAACTTCGATGAATCCGGCTTCATGATGGGCCGAATCCAGCCTGGACTCGTGGTCACCGCATCTGACAGACGCGCCAGTCCCAAGAAGAGACAGCCAGGCAATCGGGAGTGGGTTACCATCATCCAAGCCATTGGTGCCAATGGCTATGCTATCCCAGCGTACGTCATCTTTGGCTGCAAGACCGTCCATCTCAGCTGGTTCAGAAACCGCGAATTACCGCCCGATTGGATGCTGGATCACTCCGAGAACGGCTGGACTACCAATGACAATACGTTCAATTGGCTGAAGCACTTTGATGAGCATACCAGGGACCGTACCGTTGGAGCATGGCGTCTTCTCATCTTGGACAGCCATGAGAGCCACGTTTCGGCCCAATTCGACAGATACTGCAAGGAGCACAAGATTCTATGCTACTACTTGCCCCCCCACTCGTCTCATCACATACAGCCATTGGATGTTGGGTGCTACGGCCCGATGAAGACGTACTACGGGAACGAGATCTCCCAGATGACGCGGTGGGGCTCCGTCCTCATTGGCAAGGAAGACTTTCTGACAGCATTTAAGAACGTCTGGCCGAAAGCGTTCAGCGAGAAGAACGTCAAAGCAGCATTCCGAGCAACCGGATTGGTCCCATTTGACCCAGAAGTGGTCGTCTCACGCCTAGATGTACGCCTCCGGACTCCGACACCCCCGAGCTTCGATCCCACCATCTGGGAGTCCCAAACACCAACCAATTGCCTGGAATTCGACTGTCAGACAGATCTCATTGAAAAGAGGATCCTCAGGCATCAAGACAGCTCTCCCACACCCATGGTTGAAGCGTTGGAGACGCTCAAGAAAGGGATCATCAAGAACGCCAAGGAAGCGGCATTGCTGAGAGACGAGAACCGGCATCTCCGGGCTGCCAACGAGGTTCTCTCTGGGCGCAATGGCAGGAAAATGCTTCTCAAGCGCAAAGAGCCAATCAGAGTAAGCAATGGACATCAGATGCTGGATGATGAAGCGCTGGATGCTCAGCTACAGCGTGAAATAGCGGAGGATGCTGCCATTGTGGTGGGTGGAGCCAAGAAACGACGACGATGTAAGAAGTGCGGGACTTTGGGCCACAACTCCAGAACATGCCAGACCAATACTGCTGGTACTGGGGATCAAAGTGAGCCTCAGAACGCTTGACTTGATCAGAGTTCGTTGGAGCTATGATGGTTTTGGTGAGGATGATGATGTCGGAATGGGGCTGTTTCATATCGTTTGATTTTAGTGTATGTAGTATGGTTTACGTACGCAATCTCGCGTATCGTGGTGAAAACCAACTTCCGCTCGCTTCGTAGCATAACCAATCAATATACAATATTCCAACAGATGATGGTGGTGGTGTCACTAGGTGGTTGGTGTCACTGCGTGGTGGATTACGTTAACAAACTTTTACTAAGTAAAATCAGTGGTAACCAGGAGATCCTGGGGCCACGAAGCCGCTTGCAGGTGCCGTTTGGCAATTGTTTCTTCCAAGCTCTTAAACGCGGG
>MU001690.1:0-233900 GCA_010093515.1 Lineolata rhizophorae
AACTGTATCTTCCTCCACCCAGCCTTGCTGATAGTCTTACTCATGTCCGCGGTGGCTTCCATGTCTTGAAAAGTGACCTCATCCTTTTCCCATGTATGAGAGAGTATTGCGTAGGCAGGTACATCGCCGCTGGTGGTTTCACGAAAGACGATCTCGCCGTCCGGTTCGCGCTGTAAGAGGCGTATGAGGGCCATGGCTGAGGCGCGATCTCATGGCAAGCGCGGCTTATGCGGCTCGTTCGGCATGTCGGCGCGAGGTGTTCGAGGGTCGACAGTACGGAAGCTGACGTCGGAGGACGGATCGTGATGAGGTAGTGTAGTGGTGGAGGCAGGCGCTGCCCACGAGGCTGCGTCGTGGCGCAGGCTGGCCGGCATGGAGGTTCTCATGTCGCTCGATTTAATTGGAAGCCTTGCGCACTACACACCGAACCCTAACGCGGATTGCTCGGTTTTGACCTATGGTAAGCCATTTGAGGTTTCGCGCAGTCCTTCCAAGGCAGTTAGAGAGCGTTCACACCTATTGAATAAAGGAGTCGAACAACGGAAGTGCAAGATCCGAACCACTAATACCCGCTACTATATCTGGGAGGAGTGCTGTACCACAGACTTACTAGCCACAGACTTCTCTTGCCCGCCACTGAGGCTTATGTCATACTGTAATTATTATGTGAGCGTGCAGATCGCGTCTTAGGATGACTAGGGCCTGTTCGCTTAAATGGAGAGGTACCGATCGCCGTGGCGATCCTGCATGAATCATCTTTACATTGCTGCCACAGGGCTGGCGATGGCTGGTTAGTGCGATCGCAAGGCTTCGAAGCTCGAACACTGTTATATTATGACCACTAAAAGCTCTAAAAGCCTAGCGCTAAAGCTGCAGTGGAGGTGCCCTGCCATGTCGCGAAATTAGGCACCCTCGTTCTAGGCGCGACGTTGACGACAAGGTTGGTAATTTTTCTAGTAGCAGCAGTCGGAAGGTCGAGGAAGACCCGTGGCATCTAGCGTAAGCACCAACACATTGAGAACTACACGTGGGAAGAGTCTTTCCTGCTTTGAAGTTAAAGTACCCATAAATTTTCTCGCTACGGTGTGGTTCTCGCTACGTAGTGGGGGATGTTAATAGGTAACAGTCTGCAGAAAGCCTCAAGCAGACTTGGAGTACGAACGGGTTATGCTACGTAAGTACGAAAGCAGAACTTACCAGCGTTATCACAAAACTTTAAATTTTTTTTCCCCCCGCTCTACATCGATTTCCACGTCCTATGTGCCGCCCTGCACGCCTCTTCCCACAGCAACGCCGCCTTGCTCCTCCGCCGCAACTCCGCGACTATGCAGCCCCCCTCTCTGAACCGGAGCGCCACCTCGTGATCGACCGCATATGTGCGCGTCGTGGCGCACTCGGGACAGCACACGCTCCCAACGACGACCGCGTTCTTCAGCTTGGGACGGGGCGCGCGTTCATCTGCACGCACGAGCAAATCGTACAGCTCCGGGTACACGGCTTCGAAGAAGCACTCGTGCTCGCAGAGGGTGGTTTCCATGACGAAGCACCCACAGGGCGAAGAGCTGTGGCAGTATTCGACGCACATGCTTGCCTTATTTTTTGGTCGTGTGGAGGGGCTGTTCGAAATTCACTAGGGACGTGGGATCGTGCTGGTTATTCAGGTAAGTAGACAGAGACACTTCTACATATATGCCACTCAAGACTATCTCAATGTGTTGGTTACTCCTACTCAACAGTGCAACATGTTTAATGAGCCTAGAATTGAATCTATACAATGTAGGAACTCAGAGAGCAAGTTCAGAGTGGCAATACAGTGAAGAGACGCAGTGAGACTAGTGATAAACGTGAAGAGAAACAAAGAGATAGACAATGTATTATCCGGGTCTTTGACACTACCGGCGACTCGGATCTCCTAGGGCCAAACGACATTGCAAAATTGGAAATAATGACAGCAAATCTGACTGCCATTGAAAAAGTACAATCAGTGATTTTTAATGAGCACGTGAGTACAGCATCCATTCGGTTGAAATTGACATATGTTATAATAGGAAAAGTTATTTGGCTGTAGAATTCAACAGCCTTCACTCGAAGGCTTACGGAACACATTTTCATTGTATGGAGATGAACACTGTGCCAATGTCATGCCGCTGTGATGCATTTGCAAGTGGATTTTAGGAAAGACGATGAACAAATTCCAGTATACAAGAAAACTGAACTGAGCTAGGTATACTACTCTTAGGAGCGAACGCTTTAAGCAGAACACCTAAACAAGGCCTGGAGCGCGAGCCACTGACGTTGGCGCGCCTGAGTGCGGCTGCGCCGCGGAGGACTACTAGCGTTGCGCCTCACCAGCCTGACCACATACCAGGCGTGTCAAAGAATCGCTGCTGCCTTGTCAGCCAAACGAAACAATGTAAAGTCGTCGTAGACCTCGGAATGCGAAAACAGACCTGCAACAACCCAATTATAGAACTACATACGCAAGAAACCTTCTTTTTTCCTTCCAACATTGTGTTGCGGACGCAGGACGTTGGTCGGGCTTGTCGCATTAATTACCCGATGCGGTAGCCTTGCCTTGGCGCTAGTGAAGCGTCGACTCACGCATGAGTGGTCAGGCCGAGCCAGCCGCGCCGTAGCGGCTCGATGCCTCTCTAAAATAACTTCATATCGAAAGAAAGATCCAAATGTTGCTGCCTGGTGAGTTCCTCGCGACGAGCCATGCCCCTTCTCTCCACATTCCTATTTTCCTTCCAGCATCCCATGTTTCAACGAGATACCAGTGTAGTACTCAACGAACTCTAAATCCAACTCTCCACAATCCACAACAACAAAGGCGTGCAGCCGACCTTGCCTGCCAACTATATCTTCACATTTGCACCCCATCGCATCGAGGTCCTCGAACGTCCCCCACCAAAGCACCTCAGCCAACTCCCAGCCCCAACTCACTCCACTCACCAACCCCTACCATGAAAATAATCATCGTCGGCGGCGGCATCGCCGGAATCTCCACCTACCTCCACCTCATCAAGCACCTGCCCCCGCCGCCGCCGCCCTCCCCCCCTCACACCATCCAAATCTACGAATCCCACGACCCGCGCAAGAAGCAACAGGCGGAGCCGTCGCCGCTGGGGCCGAAGCAGGCGTCGGCGTCGGCGCCGCCGCTCGCGCCGCCGCCGTCCGCCGGCCCCACCAACCTCAACGCCCTCCCCGCCCCGGCCACCGTGCCCTCGGCCGCCGGCGGCGGCCTCGGCATCAGCCCCAACGGCATGCGCGTCCTGCGCGCGCTCGAGCCCGGCTTGCACGCCGCGGTGCGCGCACAGGGGTTCGTCGTCGAGCGCTTCGTCTTCAAGACGAGCGGGAACCGCGTCGTGGCGGACACGGCGGCGGTGGACGGGGCGCGGAAGAGGCCGGTGGTGGCGGTGGGGGGCGGTAGGGGCGGCGGCGGCGATGAAGGCGCCGGGGAGGAGAAGGAGGAGATGATGCCGCGCGAGGAGACGGTGGCGAGTAGTAGGCATGGGTTGTGGAGGTGTCTGAGGGAGGCGGTTAAGGAGGAAGGTGTGGTCGTTGAGGGGAAGAGGGTGAGCGAGGTGCTAGTGGGCGAGGACGAGAGGCCCGTTGTCAGGTTTGCGGACGGGTTCGCCGACGAGAGCGCGGATATGGTTGTCGGCGCGGATGGCGTGAAGAGCGTGGTTAGGAAGGCGGTCCTGGGCGCGGCCAGCCCCGAGCCGACGTACGAGTAAGTGTTGCTCTGCCATCGGGTTGTTTTGAACACTCCAAAAACGAGTCAGCCAGCTGGCCCAATAGTCCCTGAACTGAAACTTTCCCCCCTTTTCCCTCGATCCAACAGAGGCCTCGTCTTCGTCGGCGGGTTCACCGACCGCCCGGTGCCCAGCGACGCCTCCCCCCACGGCCCCGCCATGGTCTTCACCTTCGGTCCCACAGGCTTCTTCGGGTACAGCGGCAGCGCCCCTGGCAACAGCCTCATGTGGTGGAGCACCTACGAGCTACCCTTGGAGACGGCGCGGGCCGAGACAAACGGCGCGCGCACCAAGCGCCGGCTGCAGGAGCGCCACGGCAGGTGGAAGGACCCCGTCGTCCGCGACCTCGTCGAAGTCGTCGACGTCGACCCGCCCTACCTGAGCTGGACGGTGCCCGAGCTGCCCGCCTGGGGCAAGGGCGGCGTCGTCCTGGTCGGCGACGCCGCTCACGCGCTGCAGTCGACGTCGGGCCAGGGCGCTAGCCAGGCCTTTGAGGATGGCTTGACGCTGTCCCTGCTTCTCGCGCACTATCTGCGCAAGGTCTACACGCAGCAGCAGCAGCAGCAGCAACAGTCAGAGTCGGGCGCCATGTCCGAGTTGGAGGCCGTCAAGTTGAGCGCTAGGAAGCTCTTCGAGATTCGGAGTCCGCGTACGGGCGAGATTGCGCGGACGGCGCGGAAGCTGGACGGTGGGAAGAAGAGCCACGGGCCGTTGTTCGAGATTATGCTTTTCGCTTTCTTCTGGCTCGTAGCGAAGGTGCCGGCTATAGGTATGTTGGCCCCGTTTTCTCTTGTGTCGGCTGGATGCTGTTAATCTTCTTCACCCCCTTCTATATGGGAAGTTGTAAGCGGGAGAGTTTGCAGTTTGCCATTGCCTCATTCGCTGATGAGCCAATGTAGGGAAGTTACTCGTCGGTGACCGTCACGAGATCTTGTTCGGATGGAGCGCGGAAAGAGAGGTGAAGAAAGCAGTGGAAAAGGAGTAAAGTTTTGATGAATTAGGAAGTTGGCTGCAGGTCTATTGGCTTTCATCCGGATGCTATTGCTGTCTGCCATGGGGGGCCTTAATAGTGTAGATAAAGCAACACCCCATTATCCGTGTAAACTCCATTCTCAAAGGGGAAAAAAAAAGAAGCAAAAAGAGAAAAAAATACTAACCCGACTCCCCAAAATTCAAAATTGGTTTAGAAAACCCCCCCAAAGTGACAAATCTGCAGCCAAAATAAGTGCGTTTGTGATCTACCATAAAAAAAATAAGGAATTGCCTTTTTTTGTTGGGAACCCACCTAGAAATTCTAGCACCTAAAAATCCACCACCTTTTCCCCTCCCCATATTTATTTAATTTTTCTTTTCTTTTTCTTTTTCTTTTTTTTTTCCTCACTCCAAGGCCTACCGAAACTCCCCCCTCCCACCCACGTTCTTCTCCTTCCTCCGCCGCCTCCCCTCGGCCACGCCATCCATCTCCATCAGCTCCTCCTGGAAGCGCTCCTCGGCCTCGGCCCTCGCCCTCGAATAGTCGCGGGGCAGCTCCTGCATCTGGACGCTGGGCGCGCCGCGCACGTAGCGCAGCTGGGTGAGGACGTTCTCGACGAGGCGGGCGAGGCCGGCGGGCGAGTGCCTGTTCTGGTGGCGCTTGCCCTCGATGTTGTGCAGCTCCGGGTAGAGCAGGCCGGCGCCGTTGTCCTCGCCCATGAAGGCCTGGCGGTAGGGGATGTGCGCCGGCAGGGTGCCGCGCAGCTCGGCCCCGACCGCGAGCGCCGTCTCGTGGCACCAGGTGCGCGCCACGTTGCGCGGCGTGTAGCCGCCGCCGCCCAGGATCAGCAGCGGGCGGTCGTGGCACCGGCTCTTGACGAAGGCGACGCAGGCCCCGTGCGCCTTGATGTTGAGGTTGAAGCGGCCGAGCCGGTCGCCGCCCAGCGAGTCGGCGCCGCACTGCAGCACGATGGCGCCTGGGTCGAAGGCGTCGATGACGGCGCCCGTGATGCGCCGGAACAGGTCGCCGTACTGCTCGTCGTCGATGCCGTCGTCGAGCGGCACGTTGAGCGCGTGGTGGGCGCCCTCGTCGCGGCTGTGCGGCGGGCCCGTCTCGTCGGCCCCGCCCGTGCCCGGGAAGAAGACCTCCGGGTCGTACTTGTGGTAGGACAGGGTGCAGACGCGGTCCGTCGACCAGAAGGCCTGCTCGACGCCGTCGCCGTGGTGCACGTCGATGTCGACGTACAGCACCCGGGCGTGGTGGCGCAGCATCTCCTGGATCGCCAGCACGATGTCGTTGACGTAGCAGAAGCCCGAGGCGGCCGACTTCTTGGCGTGGTGCAGCCCGCCCGACCAGTTGATGGCGATGTCGGCCTCGTGCGACATGAGGGTGCGGGCGGCCTGCAGGCTGGCGCCGCCGTACAGCGACACGTAGTCCCACATGCCGTCGAAGACGGGGCAGTCGTCGCCGAAGCCGAAGCGGTCGCGCTCGGCCTTCCAGTCCTCCATGTTGAGGGGGTTCACGCTGTTGCCGGCGGCCGGGACATAGGGGAGCAAGTCGTCAGTCATGTCACAGGTCATGGGGGTGATGCCGCGGTCCGGGTCATACATTCCCAGGAAGTCGAGGTAGCGGTCCGTGTGGAACCGGGCCAGCTCCTGCCGGGTGGCCGGCAGGCTCTGGTAGCACTCCATGGCGTACTGCAGGCCGTAGCCGACGATGAGCTGCTTGGACAGCATCAGCCGCCACGGCTTCATCGGGTGCGTCTTGCCGAAGTGGTGCGATTCGACGTCGGCGTTGTAGTGGAAGGACACCTTGTAGCCCTGCGGCTTCTCGATGCCGTTGCGGTCAGCCTCGGCGTCGATCAGCCGCTCGATCTCGGCCTGGGGCAGCGACTTCCACTCCAGATGCTCGGGCTCTGGCGCCGGCGTCGGCGCCATCCACGGCCGCACGATGGCGTCGGTATGAGGCATCGCAGGACGAGAGGGAGGAGCCGGGAAATAACAGTGGATAACCAGGCGGCTACTGGGCCGGGGGTGTTGCCTTTTCCAAAAAAGATGGGACCGCCAGAGACGTCCAGTGGGAAGAAGTAGGGAGGCAGAAAGCAGGTGTTTGCGCCACTTTAAACGGGACGAACTGCGAAGTCCCCAGAAGTGTGGCTGGAGATCCCGGCGCTAGGACTGGCTGGGACCCTTGTCGTGGCTGATGCCGGCCCGCAGCGGCGACCAGAGTCGAGTTTGCCGATCTTCGGCGCTAGACGCGAACGGGTATGGGGACGTGGGCCCCCGTGGCTTGGAGGTTGCTCCGTGGTGTTTCCCCGGCCACGAGGGACATGCACCAGCTAGACACGGGCAGATGCTCCCGTGACGGTCGGCGCTTAGGACAGGCAAGATGGAGCGCTTGAGCTTGGCGAGCGAACCCAGACTCACAGCCAGCGGAGGGTCTGGCACGGCGGCCGGGGGTGGAGGAAGCCAGAAACGGCGAGCGAGGAGCGGCTGGCCGTGACCCGGAACCAAAGCGCGGAGTCTCTGCGCGGCAGGTAGAACCAAGGGAGGAGCGGCCCGGCGGTTTTGTTCTCGGTACCGAGCAGAAAGTGACATGGACGGCCGCTTTGGTCCACTGGAGCCCCGTCACCAGCCGCACATTCACCCCTGGCCATCACCAAGAGCGCCGTGCATGGCTCTCCAGTTCACCGCCGTCTTTATACCTACAGAGCATGCCGTGGCCTACAACTCAACGCACCTGAAAGAGCCCAAAGGGTCATGCCCAAGTGTGCAATGAACTACGCCGTCTATTCTCATCCTGGGTTAAGCCTTCCCTGCCTACAGACCCTACTCCCCTATCTACTACTATACGACTCCGGCACAGAACCCACCCGCCTAATACAGACTGCAGCACTTCGACAATGGAGACTTCAAACCTGATAGCAATACGCCTCTCGCAATGCCGAACAGTTCCGACCGACCCGATCTATCTTCCCAGACGGAAGAAACCGAAACCCTTGAGGTTGTTAAAACCAACCGGAAGCGGAAAAAAAAAAAGAAAAAGAAAAGAAACAGAACGCCGTCAAATGTTATTACCGCGCCCGCCATCGCCCTAGAGGAAAGCAAAACCAAGAAAATCCCCCCCCTTGCCCTCCTCATAGTCCAAGTAGGCTCCAATCGAACCCTCGCACACATAGAAACCGTGCCCGCGATACACATACTCTTTTTGCCAAGCACACACACAAACAATGCCGAAAGAAAAAAATAGAAAAGGAAACCCAAGAAGGGGGACCAAAAACCGCAATGCCCAAACAAAAAAAAAAAAAAAAAAACCAACCAACCAACCCACACGCATGACCAATCCCACTAGCAACACCACCCCCTCGCCCCCGCCCCCAGGCCCTAGCCGCGACCGCCATCCCCACCAGGCGCGCCTCGCGCCTCCTCCAGGCCTCTCAGCCCGGCCCTCAGCCTCTGGTCGGGCAGGCGCAGGCTCGGCCCCGGGTCCGACGCGCGCGGGCCCGGCCCGCCGTCCGCGGCGCCGGGCTCCTCGGCCTCGTCGTGCTCGCGCTCGTCGACGTCGTGCTCGTCGTCGGGCCCCGCCTCGTGCTCGCCGGCCGAGGCGCGCGAGTAGAAGCTCGCGTCGAGGTCCTCGCTCTCGTCGTCGTCGTCGTCGTCGTAGGCGCCCTCGGTGCCCTCGTCCTCGCTCTGGAAGCTCGCCTCCTCGTCATCGACGTCGTCCTCTTCGTCATCGACGTCCTCGTCCTCGTCCTCCACGTCGACATCCTCGTCCTCGTCCTCGTCCTCGTCGTCTTCCTCGCCGCCCCGTCCCACGCGCACACTCCTCGCGCCGGGCCTCCGCGCCCCACCATCCGCGTCCGCGTCCGCGTCCCCGCCCTCCCCATGCCCATCCGCACCCGCACCCGCACCCCCCTCATCGCTCTCCTCGCTCGCCGAGAACTCGTCCAGCTCGAGCGGGCGCTCGCGCCAGTAGTTGAAGTCGGTGAAGTCCTCGCCGCCGCTCTGCACGAGCAAGGCGAGCGGGGGGAAGAAGTGGTCAACCAGCTCGCGCATGCTGACGTAGCCCGTCTTGTAGCGGTTGAGCGACAGCAGGTCGAGGCTGACCTCGGCGTTGGAGTTGATGGTGAAGATGCGCGTCGACGGCATCCGGACCGACCGGTAGCTCAGCGCGTCCGTCAGCCGGTTCCCGAACCCGGCGTAGAAGGGCGTCTGGCCCGCCCACGATCCGCCCCCCGCCCCGCCCCGCTGCGACGCGAACAGGCTCGCTATGTCCCGCAGGCACGCCATCTTGAACACCTCGGGCTTGCGCAGGTAGATCTCGCGCCGCAGCGCCGCCATGGTGCGGTCCGGGCTCATGATGACCGGCCCGCGCGGCAGCCTGTAGCCGTCCTGGAGGACGCCGTTGAGGTAGGCGCGCGTGGTGTCGGCCTGGCCGACGGACCGGCTCGTCAGGTACAGGATGTTGTACCCGTTGGCCGCGATGTCGGTGTACAGCTTGGCGACGCCGAGGTGGGTCCAGTCGCGCCCGATCATGTTGAGCACGTGCCCGAGCGCGTCGCTCTTGGTGATGGTCCCGTCGATGTCCGAGATCACGATCGGCACGTCGTGCCGCCACAGCCAGATCGACGCCGTGCACGTCGCCCGGTTCACGCTGAAGCTCATCGTGTTCTCGCCCGGCCGGAGCCCCATCGCCCGCAGTTGCTCCGACGTCAGCCGCAGCGTCTTGGCGTAATTCTTGTGCGCCTCGCCCCCGCCCGTCCCGGAGTCGTCACCTACCGCGCTGCCGCCGCCGCCGCCGCCCTCCGCCGGCGATTTAGGCGGCGTCGACAGTCCTAGTGCGCTGTCCGAGTCGCGCCGCACGCCCGCCGGGCCCGGAGCAACCCCCGTCGCCGCCGCCGCCGCCGCCGTCGTGCCCTCGTCCCTCTCCACGTCGCTCTGGTTCTCATCGGAATGGTATCCAGGGTCCGAGATAGCATCCGAGCTGAGCATACCGGCGGGGTGGAGCCTCTGGAGCGCGGGCGTCGCACGGGCAGACTCGTCGGCGGTCCTGCGCTGGGCCTGCTCCTTGGCCTCCTCGGAGGAGTAGATCCAGAGGTTGCCGTTGACGTCGGCGCCGATGAGGGCGCCGATGTCGTAGTTGCCCTCGAGCTCCTCGGCCAGGATGCGGCGCGCGATCACCTCAGCCCGCAGCGCCTCCTCCTCGGACGACTTGTAGCCCGTCATGTCGAGCATCAGGTCGCCGCCGTCCGTCACCTGCGTCGGTATGTTGGACGTCCACAGCTTCTTCGACAGGTTGATGGCGCGCGACACCGCCTCCGGCTTCGACACGGGCGGCGGGCTGGCCGAGCGCTGGACGTGCTGCAACGGCGGCGACGGCGACGGCGGTGGCGGATGCGTCATCAGCTCGCTCTTACGGAGAGGCGATGACGGCCCGGCTCTGTCCCCGTTGTAGTTGGTGTTGTCATTGCTGCCGTCCGGCTGCCCGTCGAACTCGCGCGTCATGGCTTCCTTGGCCGACGGAAGGATATCGTCCGTGTTGGAACGCACGATGTGAAGCGGGAAACCGGCGGTGGCGGCGGCGGCAGCGGCGGCGCCACCACCGCTGCCACCGGGCGTAGCAGAGGACTCGCGGCCAGTCCACTCGCCCGAGATGGAGCGCGAGTGTTTTTCGCCGGGCGACGCAGCTGGCGGGGTCGCATCGTCTACGCAAAGAGTGACATTGATGTTAGCGGTGGACTTCCCTTTCGGTCCCGCGCATTGTACCTATGGAGTCCATACCAAGCGATGCCGGCGCAACCCGTATGTCCGGCGCTCCGGTCGCTTCGGGAAGCGCGGTCCGGCGCGACGCATTGGCGAGGTCCAAGGGCTCCGGCTCGGGTAGGTCTTCGGTAGTCGGGGTGGTGATGGTGGGGCGGGCCTCGGGGCTGGCGGCGGGGGAGACGAGCGGAGACGTCTGCAGGGACTCCGGGACGGCGTCGGTGGTCTCGAAGACGAAGAAGGCCTCGCCGCCTTCGCCGAGCTTCATCGAGTAGTCCTGCTTGACATCGTTGACGCGGAACTCGACCTAGCGACGACAGATTGTTAGGATTTGGTTGCATGGATGCGAACGTGGGCCCGCGGGAAGTCCGAAGGAGCGGGATACCTTCTTCTCGTACGGCCGCAGGAGGGAGAACTTCCCGAACCGGACGTGGAAAGGCGAGCACGCCAGAGAGCCTGCGCGCTTCGAGTGTCAGTTCTGGACGTCAGGCTGGCTCTCCGCGGTGATCGGCGAGCGATGGTTTGGGGGAAGCCGGGCGACGCGTACCGTCTTCCTGCTCGACGACAATGACGTCGATGGCGCCGCTCAGGGTGGCCGGGTTGATGGAGTTCCAGGTCTTGGAGACGGAGCCGGAAATGGAACGCACGTATTGCATCGTCGGCTCCGTCGAGGGGCGGGCGGTTGTCGTCGGCGCCGCTCGGCCGGGGAGTTCGCGGGGGGTGGTGGGAGGTGGTGGGAGGTGGCTGTTGCTTGCGGCCCTGGCCAGCGCAGCGCGGGACGAAGGCCGGCCGGCGCAGGAGGAGAGAGAGGTCGAGGCAAGCGGCCCAGAAGGGTGCGAGCGTCGCGATGCGGGAGGACGGGGAGGGCGTGGGCGGCGGCCAGGCGGCGGCGTTCGGTTGGGCCGGTCCGAGGTTCGGGGCCGGGCTGCCGCGGCTCAGGGACCTCGCGTCGGCGGCGGAGGCGAGCGTCGGGGCCCGGGGAGAAGAGCGCACGGAACGGCGAAGGCAACGGACGGCGGGAGGGAGGAGGCGGAAAGCGGGAAAATGGGGGAGTGGCCGTGGAGCGCGCGAGGAAGAGGTGAGGCAAGTTGTCAGAGTGACGCGATGAGCGGGCGCCTGGGGGCGGCCGAGTCATGGGATGCAGCCCCAGCCTCAGGCAAGCCGCAGCAAGCCGCAGCAGCGCCACGTCTACCCGGGGCCGGCAACAAAGGAGACGCGGCGGGAGAAGGATGCTTGGGGCTCTTGCTTCCGGCTCTCCAATTGAAACAGAAAGAGAGAGGGGGTTCGCACTGCACCGATACATGTACACAAAACTCCGGCCGGGGCGTCCTGCAAAAGCGTTGAGCTGCACGGCGCCGGCCCGCTCGCGTGGGCGGGGCCCGGCCAAGCCTCGGCCCGGCCTGGCTCCGAAGCCCATCAACCACCACGCGCTGCCCGTCGTCCGCACCCGCCGTCCGCTCCGCCGCCCCGTCTCGCTCCTGTTCCTCCGTCCGTGGCTTCGTCGTTGTATTTGTTTGCCTTCTCCCTCCCCGCCTCGCCGGACCCGCAACGCAGGGGCTCGCGAAAGCGGGCGCAGCGCATACCCCCCTCCCCCCCCCCGATGCCGTCGGACGTCCTCTTCTGGCCCGGGCAGCCCGCCGCCCCCGCCGCGCCCCCCGCCGTCGCCATGGTCGACAGCCTCGTGCACTCGGCCTCGTGGCTGCCGGCCCTGTCCGTCTGCGGCGCCGTCCTCTGGCTCTTCTACCGCGCCTACCAGGTGCTGGCCAAGCCGGTCGACGAGCTGGTCAACCTGCTGGGGCTCGAGATGCCGCCCGCGCCCGTCGTGTCGCTGGCCGCCGTCAAGGCCAACGGCGTCGTGCTGCACTGGAAGCCGCCGGGCCTGCGCGGTTCCGTCGCCAAGTACCAGGTCCGCCTCAACGGCCACATGGGCATGTCTCCCTTCCCTTCTCTTTTTCGCGCCCCTGCTTCTTCCCCGCAAGAGCGAAGTGCCTGCCTGACTGACTAAACCCCCCTCGCAGCCGGCGAAGTCTCGTCGAGCGAGACCACCGTCAGCATCACAAACCTCCGCCCCGAGAACTCGTACGTCGTGCGCGTCATCGCCCTCAACTCGTACCTCTTCCAGGCCGCCAGCGCGCCCATACGCCTGACCACCAAGCCGGCCTCGTCGGGCGAGTGTCTTGGCTCCCAGGATGACGGCCCGACGGCCCGCGCCGGCGGCGGCGCCGCCGCCGCCGCCAACAAGCCCGACGCCCGCCGCAAATGCTTTGTGCCCCGCGTGGCGCCCTACAAGGCCTTCCTCGAGCCCTCGGCCTCGACCCTCTCGCCCGCGACGCCCTCGCGCGAGCAGAGCGGCGCGTCGTCGCAGGCACGTCGCAACCTCGGCCGGCGCAACACGCCCTCGACCTCGGAACTCAGACAGACGGCGGCGGCAGCAGCAGCACCAGCGTCGAGCGAGACCGCGCCCACGGAGGAGACGGTCAGGGATTTGAGCGACAAGTTGGACGCGCTGCGGCGTGAAGGCGAGGGCCTGGAGCAACAGAAGGAGGAGGAGGAGCGGAAGCACCTGGGAGATAAGGATGGGCTGACGCAGGAGCGCGAGGAGCTGAGGCAGAGGCTCAAGGAGAAGGATGACGGTTCGAGAGACCTCAAGAGGCAGGTGGCGGCCGTGGAACGGGGCAACACGGCATCGCAGGCGAAGCGGCTGGCGCAGGAGAGGCTGCTGCAGGGGAAGCAGGAGGAGCGGAGGAAGCTCAGGAGTGACATCGAGAAGTGGGAGAGGGAGATGGAGGGCATGGCGGCGGAGATGGAACGGGTGGGGAAGGAGAGGGAAGAGTGTTCGAAAAAAGGCGAGGAGGATGTGAAGAAGCTGCAAGAGGAGCACGCCAAGGCGTTGAAGAAGAACAAGGAGCTGGAAGAAGAGCTGCACGAGCTCGGGTTGAAGACGAAGAAGCTGGAGGAGGAAAGGGCCGAGGCCGAGGCTGCCGGCGTCTCCCACGGCGACCAAATGCAGAACCAGGAGTTCGACGAGGAAACCCGCCGCATGCAGGAGCGCTGCAGTCAGTTGCAGAACCAGCTCGACGGGGCCCGCGCCATCCAGCAACAGACGATCGACGCCTATCACCAGGCGCTCAATAGCTTCGAGTTTCTATCTCAGCGCCGGACGAGCCAGCCTCATATGTACGGTCCGACGCCAACCCTGGGGAACCCCATCACGCGCCGCAACAGCCAACGCCGCAGACGAGGCGACAGCGGCCGCGGCGAGCTCTCGGCGGGAACGGGCTCGGGCGGTGGACCCTTCACAGCAACCGCCGGCGGCGGCAACTACAACAACACCAACAACAACAACAATAACAGCAGCAGCGTGTCTAGCATCTCGCCGATCCTGCCGTCGTCATCGTCGTCGCCGCCCGGCTTCGCCAACTTCCCCAACATGGTCACGCTCGGCTCGAGCAGCCGCGCGGCGACCAGCAGCTCCATGTCGCAGTCGGACGTGGACGCCTTCACGGGCGGCGCGCTCATGAGCCCCACGACGGCCGACTCGCTCCTGCCGTCCGACTTGCTCGGCGACGAGACGGACACGGACCAGGACGACGGTGGCCAAGGCGGCAAGCCGTCGGCGTCGTCGGTGTCGGCGTCGGCGCCGGCGTCGGCCGCCATTGAGCGCGACCGCGAGAACAAGCGCGCGAGCTCCGGCTCCGTCATGCAGGCCGCAACGCTGCCGGGCCTCGGCGCGCTCCCCGGCCTCGGCGCCCCCCAGACGCTCGAGCACGCCACGCAGAGCCCCTCGTCGCCCATCTCGGTGCAGAGCCGCTCGCCGTCCGTCTTCGCCAGCCCGCGCGACAGCGCGAGCCACCTGGGCGGCTTTGGCAGCGCCGCGGCCGATGCGGCGGCGGACGGCAGCGACCGCAAGTCGATCCGCTCGACGACGAGCGCGTCGTCGCGCAACGTGCCGGGCGCCGGCGTCGGCGGCGCCGTCCTGCACCATACCAGCCGCTTCACGAGCATCTTCGGCTTCAACAGGCAGCGCGGAAAGACGCTCGACTCGGACGGGGCCGGAGGCCCCGCGCTAGGCTCGCTCAAGCCGTCGCAGAGCCACTCCTTCCCGCGCGAGATGCCGTCGGCCGTGGGCGCGGCGCCGTCGGCCGACGCGACGGCCGCCGCCGCCGCCGGGGCGCTCGAGCCCATCGGGACGAACCCGCGCCGCCGTGGCTCGCACTCGGGACGCTGGATGCTGGACTCGGGCTTGAATCCCTTCACCAAGTCGTTAAGCAGAGGGGGGACGGCGGCCGGGGCCGTGGCCTCGGGTCACCACCAGCACCAGCACCAGCACCATCACCATCACGCATCGGACACGACCAGGGCGGCCCTCGGCGACGCGCCCGCCATAGGCAGCTCCTCCTCGATCGACGCGGCGCCCGGCGCCGGCGACGTCTACGACGACGACGACGACGCCTCCTTGCCCGCCTCGTCGCGCCGCCGCGGCTTCAAGCCCTTCTCGTTCCGCGGCACCGGCGCCGACCCCTGGCGCGGCGCCTGGTTCTCCGCCGCCCCCGCGACAGCCAACAACGGTGACAGGTCGTCGTCGCCACCGCCACCGCCGCCCCAGCAGCAGCAGCAGACGCGGCGTACCACGCCTACGACGGCGGCGCAGCCGCGGCCGCAGTCCACGGCGTCGTTCGATGGCGCGGTGGGCGTCGGCGCCGGCGGCGCGCCCTTGCCCCGCCCGTCGTCGGAGAGCCAGCGCCTCTTCGGCTGGCCCGGCAGCGGCGGCGGCGGCGGCGGCAGTCTAGCGGCCGTGGGGGCCTTCGGCGGCGCGGGCAGTAGGCATCCGAGTCGCCGGCCGTCGACGCAGTATAGCATCGGGCCGGACATAGGGCTATTGGAGGCGGCGGCGGCGGTGGCGGCGGACGGGACGGCGGCGGCGGGAGGGTTGCCGCCGGGCGCCGAGCAGGAGGGCATGATGAAGCCGAGACAGGCGCCTATCGGGACGCGGCCGAGCTCGTCGGCGGCGGCACAGGCGGCAGCGGCACAGGCACAAGCACAGGCACAGGCGAGCTTTTCGGGGCAGCAGCGGCAGGCGCAGGCGCAGGTGGAGCAGTACATCGAGCCGGAGACGCCGCCGTCGCGGCAGCGGCAGCAAGGGCCAGCCAAGTCGTCGTCGGTCAAGCTGAACCCGGCGGCGCCTAACTTTAAGAGCTTCTTCGGGAAGAGGGATAAGTCTGGGGCTGGGGGCAGCGGCGGGAGCGCGGACGCCAAGGCCGAGAAGGCTGGTGAGAAGGATAGGAAGGAAGAGAAGGAGAGGGAGAAGGCGGTCGTGGCCGCTCCTCCTGCTCCCCCTTCCCAGCCCGAAACCCCCACCGCGCTAGCAGAGTCCCCCACGACACCCGGACCCGGACCGGGCCCCGCAGCACCACCACCACTGCAACCGCAGCCACAACCACCGTCCTCTTCCTCGCCCCCCGACTCGCGCAAGTCCCGCAGCGACGCCCGCTCCTTCTCGACCCTGGCCGAGTCGGAGCGCGAGCGCGACTCGCTCGAGCGCAGCGCGTCGCACACGCCGTCGGAGCCGACGGCCGCCGCCGCCGCCCCGTCGCCCCTAACCCCCTCCATCAGCGCCTCCACCGCGAGCAACAAGGAGTCCCTCATGCAGAAGCTGAGCAGGAAGTCTAGCTCCGGCAAGTTCAACTTCCCGGCTAAGTTCGGCGCCGCGAGCAAGGAGAAGAAAGCTGCTGCTGCTGCGGCGGCGGCGGCGCAGGCGCAGGCGCAGGCGGAGAGGGCCCAGGGAGCGGGCGATGGAGCGGGGGTGGACGAGGGGACGGCGGCGGAGGAGGAGGGGCTGGGCGCGGAGACGTCGGGGGGGTTGGGCAGGAGCGCGGATGGCGTGGTGGGGGCGGGCGGGAGCCGCGCGAGCGGGCTGAGCTGGAGCTCGTTGAAGAGGAGGGGGAAGAGGGGGGGTGGGGAGAGGGAGAAGGGGAGGGAGAAGGGGAGGGAGAAGGGGAGGGAGAGGGAGAAGGCGAAGACGCCGAGCTTGAATGAGAGTTTGACGAGTGCGGAGACGGCGGGGGAGGGCGACGAGGAGGGCGATGAGGAGGAGGGGAGGGCGTAGGGAGGGCGTGGATTGGCTGTTGTGGTGCAAAGCGGGGTCGGGTGTGGAGGACGTGTCTTTAGTCTAGGCGGTAGCTGATAGGGGGTGTGTGAGATGCGTGTGAGAGTAGTGTTTGTGGGTGCAGTCGTCTCGGTGGTTAAGTTAGGACGGCAAATTTATGACGCCGTTTCTAAATGGGAGAACATGGGGCCAAGGATGATGCTAAGAGTAGCTACAAAGCGGTATGAAGCTTAGATGTGTCATGATGTTGAGGATGTGTATGTGGAAATGGACGGGCGGACTTGTGTTGGTGGTATGGAATAGCCTTGCTGCCACGCACTGTTGGAGGAGGGGGGATATTCTTTCTAGTTGTGATTGCCTTCAAACATTCGGTCTTTGCGTGCAGCGCTAGGTCTGCCTTGGCGTTTTTGTGGCTGCAAAATATATCCGAGTATATGAAGTCACTTTTTTGAATAGCCGGCATTTATACCGTATAAGACAAGTCAAGGAGGGCTATAAATGCCAATGTAGACGCATGCCGCCCACTGGTCTGTTGAAGGGCGTTGACGCGACACTCCATAGCGAACGCTTATAATGAGGCGTAGCAAGGCTCAGACTCCTAACACTCACCTCCTTGCCATCGTCTTAGTACGCTCGTCTTAGCATTCTGGTCTGCTATCTCGTCTCCAGAAACAGCCTCCTCGGACTGCAGACAGTGGCCCCTGGTATCCCGCACGAGCAGGCCGATATAGTACCGTAGTGCTGGCAAGAGGACGGCAAGGCCGAAGTTGACCGAGCTGACCCGTCTCGCGCCAAGGCGGTGGAAACGGTGTTAGCTACTACGGCGACTTCCCATCGCTCCCCCGAGGCGCCCGAACCCTGTAAAACAGTCGAAACTAAACATCTCGTCGATTTCGCCAGCCCAGCATCGCCGCCGTCCACGGGCTCAACGACGATAGGGAGCATACCCGGACGGCCGCGAAGAGCGGCGTCTGCTGGCTCGGTCGCCCGCCGCTGCGGCTTAGATTCCTCCCCCTGGCGCGGATCCTCGCCTGGGGTTACAATCCGAGCACGATGTCCTTGTAGGATGATTGTACGGCTGCAGCTCCTACCTTTCTCCGTTTTCTTGGGCGAACTTACAGCAAAACCCTCTTTTCCCGGACCCCCCAGACTCCTGCTATCTCAAAGCGTCGTTGATGGCGCGTACCGGCGCATCCATTTTCTCCCGAGAGCGCTTTCTCTGCTAGACTCGACGTATCTTTACGTCCAGCGAAGATGTCGCTCGCTGCTTGCGGCGTGAAGAAGTGCTCGTTGCGTTGCTTCTCGCGTGGTCTTAGAGGCTGATGGTAGGGGGTTCGTTGTCGTTCTGGACGTCGAAGATTGTTCTAGTCAGCTCGGGAGCTTCGTGTGACCAAGACTTAAGGAGTGAATCTGAAGCACGTCGCCATCTCGCAGCGATGACGGGGAGCGCTTCGCGACAATATCGTATTAGCGCGGCGGTTACCCGGTCGACTGTAGCCCTGAGAATTGAACCATTTGATCATGGGTGGCATGTATCCCGGACCTCTCAGTGTTGTCAATGTTCGGAACTGCGGACAACACTCCGACCACTGGTTCAACAGGATTGCCTATCTCGAGAGGAATTTGTTCCCAGAAGGGAGAAAAAGTAGAACTGTTCTATCAAAGACGAAATGAGGTCGGTGCTCGTTTGTGGAGCTTCGGGGTCCTTCTCAATCGCTAACAGAAGTTCGCCTTCGGACTTATTCCGCGTATGCTGCTGAGGCCGTGACCTCGAGTTCAATAGTCACTTCGTTTTGTCCGCTCGATTGTGCGGCATTCCGAAGAAAAGGACTGCAAACGTGGAGATGCAGTTGGAGTATGGATGCTCGAGGTTTCTAGATGTTCTCGTGGACGAGTACATCAAAGGCCACTTCACTAGGAGGCCCCCAAGACCGTGGAAGACGAAGATGATAGGCCTTTGGGTCCGATCTCCGAGAGAACAATCAGTTACTACCTGGTTCTGCATCCTCTCGACACAACTTCCACCATCGGCGAGAATACTTGCACACCATAGCCGTACGTCGGGACGTGAGCGACGGTAACTTCCTAAGGCAACGGATCCCGAAGCCACAAGACGTTCTTGCGATGTGACTTAGTAACGCAAGAGCCAGCTCTATCGCCATTCAATTCATAAGCTACTACGATGCTATTTTGTGTGTTAGTGACTCTCAACACGTTTCTAGGGAGAGGGGGGAAGCGAGCCGTACTCGACCATCACTCCACTACTGTCTCAGCAGGACGGATTGCCATAACTCGAGATGTCGTCCAGTCGTGTCAACCCAGTTTGATGCATGGTAGCCCTTTTGCGCCTTTCCCAAGGCAGTCGAAGCCTAGTGAAGAGCGTGAAATGGTCATCATACTACGATGGAATTAAACGAGCTTGCGACAGAACTGCGTCATTAAAATGAAGGCTGACGAGTCGGAATGAGACAAATCAGTCCAAAGAGCACTAGAATATTGGGAACCAACGAAGTCGCGCACGAGTAAAGGATCTGAGACACCGACAAAGCAAAGGGAAGCATAGTGCACGCCTCCTCCCACAGCGTTAAACCAAGCCTGCGTGGCAAAGGCTGAGAACGTTCTGCAGAACGAATTCCCGCAGATGGAGCGTAGAACAAGGAGGCGCGGCCCGGGACGACGTGGGACGAGTTCGGCGCGGTCGCCTCGCAGTGCGGATCATGTTTCGACGCCTTGTCTTGCATGTTCGTCCGGACGCTGGCATAGATATAGCTAGGAAGGTTAAGTCGGCGCTGATTGGCCAAGGCGAGCCTCATAGCAGTGTACGAAGCACGGAGAGCCGTGCCGCACTCATCTGAAGTGGCTATTAGGGAGGCGAACAAGCCGCTATCTAATTAGATATACGGTTTGTTGAACCGACACCCTTTTCGCGGCAGTGCGCGTAGGCCTAGAAGCGGGCAAAAGAGCCGCTGTGGGTGCGGGAGGATATTTGGGATGGTGGCAGCGTCTATCCATCTCTTAAAATGCCAACTTCGCCTCGAGATTGCGATTTGAAAGAAGCAGTTCACTCGTTCGAATTTGCAATCTGTTCTTGTACCATAAAGAATGAGCTGGCAATTCATCTCATCGCTGAGCTCCGTGTTGCTTGTAATTGGCGCCCTCTTATATCAACTGGCCAAGCGATATCTCAAATATCGAGTGAGAACTCAAGGCTTCTAATAGCCCCACTTTTTGAAGTGCGTAGTGAACTAAGGCGTACGTTGGTCGGTGTTGCTTTCAGCGTCCGTCATAGCTGTCAGCTACCACAAAAACTCCCTACCAAATAGCTACTAGGCATAGACCGAATTAAAGGCCTGTAGGAGTCTGATGCAGAAGGACGTCTCCTAGCCTGTTTGTGTTCCATCGCTGTGAATTACGAGCCTTGGAATAATCTGCACCAGTACTTACTAGTTAGACCGTAGGCCTATCACGTCTTGCGCCCTATAAATGTGGTCTCTTCTGTCCACGAACTACAGAGGGGACTTTTTCAGCAATTTTCATAACTTCCATTCTGCCTACATTTGTCCTGTTGTCGACTAGATCGCTACCAAAAGATTACTGCTTCGGCGAGCGACACAGCGTTTTCGCGTCTCTCCTAGCTAATGGCATTTTCACCTAGGAGGTTCCGCACGAAGGCCTTCCCGCGAAATGCTGTATAAGTAGTTCGTTCGGACTCAGTATCAAAGCCTCGATCATATCCGCGAACACAGACAATCTAATTTGCCGATTTCCCACTAACGGCGCAGTCGACTTGCAGCCGCTTCTCTTCAGCCTGACACTCGACACTACAACACTGCTCTTCAGCGAGTCAGTCTACAGCCTCAAGGCGACCATGGATGAGCGGGAGGTAAAGACAAATGTCGCGTTGCTGAAAGCTTCGACATAGCACAGGAGGGACTGGCGAAACGATTCCAGATCGCCCGTACCACAACCTTCACATTCCTCCAGAAATCAGACGTGCATGTTCCACGGTGCACGAGTACCTGGAAGGATACATCAGGCGGAGGAACTTGAGGAAGCAGAAGAGCGAGGATACCTCGAAACTGTTTGGCTTCATCAATCAGGTTGCAGACGAATCGACAAGTGACGAGGATCTTCGAGGTCAGCTTCTCAACGAGCTCCTAGCTGGACGGGACACGACCGCGTACTGTCACCTCGCCCATCCCAATCCGCCGCGGCGAGCTCGTCGTTTTCTCGCAGTAGGTCAACTGCCGGATGCGCAGCCTGTACGGTGGCGACTGCGACGACTTTCGGCCGGAGCGGTGGAAGACGGGCGAGCTAGCCGAATCGGCTGGGGCTATTTTCCGTTCAAGGGCGGGCCGCGGACGTATCTGGGGCCAGGACTTCGCCCTCATGGACACCTCGTATGCTGTCATACGGGTCATGCAGGCGCGTGCGGACATGAGCCTGCCGCAAGGAGAGAAGATCGAACCACCTTAGACTCAAAAGCAGTTCATTACCCTGTTATTGCTTAGCGCGAATAGATGCCGAGTACAGATTACACGAACAGGTGGTAATTTGTAAAGGAAGAGGACGTGAATTCGCTGCCTCGGAAATAGAAGGTTTTCATCTCCTCAAATGGCCAAATCGTTGCTGGATATGGAATTGATGCGCATGTGGGAATCATGATCACTTTTATTTTTCTCCAAGTAGGATCGTATTATACAACGCAGCCTAGTCCAGTAAGCCTGGTATATCCTTAAAAAGAGACCCACGAAGAGAGAAGACGCAGACAGTTGTTGAATCTCTTTAGCGCTTGAGAGCGCAAGGCTTTGTACTACGTTAGACTTCTCCGTGCCGCCCGCCAGTTTCTCAGTGGACTTCGTCGCGGTGGTCGCAATTTCGCGCACGATTTGTCCTAGAACACGCCACGAAGACCGTCCACTCGTCGGTAAGGTCCGCTTACTCGACGTCCGCCTCCTTCTTGCCCTCGAAATTTCCGCCCTCGACCAAATCAGGGATGTCGTCGTCATCGTCGTCATCCTTCTTGTCATCACCCTTCTCCTTCTGCATGCTCTGGTAGCTCTCGGCGAGCTTGCGGAGCGACGCCAGCGAGTCGGGCCCAAGCTGGTTGAGGATGCCGGGAACCAATTCCGTGAGTTCCTTGTCCTCACCGTTACCGTAGATGGCAAACGTGTTCGCGGGAACCGAGGCATGGACTGTTTAGAGCTTTCGTGTTAGAAGATGAGGTGCACCATCGCAAACGCTTGATCTCGACTCACCCTTGGGCGCAGAGAAATGAATAACGTTGCCGTCGCTCTTGAACATATTGACTTCCTCAATGGCCTGGATCGGCTGCACATTGAGCTTCTTCAATGATGCTTGCAGCTTCTTGTCATCGGTTCCACTACTCTTGTGCACTTTCTTGACCTTGCGCCGTGGTGTGCCCTTGCCACTGATATTGAGGAACGCATTGTCAGCGATATTTGCTCCTAGGCTGCTACACCCATTGCCCCCCAACATTGGAGATAGGCCGATTGCGATACTCAAAATGGGTTGGCGGGCCATCCCCAAGAGGCTTTCCTTTCGCCATTCCCTGGGGGTGACGGCATTGAGGACGGCAAACAGTCGAATAAACATAATAGAAGGCTTCTTACCCTAAAATCAATGCGTTAGCCACATGCTCCAGCGGGACTGCCGTGGACTCTGGCAGTCGTTGCCGGCGCGCAGAGCCGGACCCAGATCGCGCATCCATTGGACGTAGAGGACAATTACGTACCGATGCGCACCTGCTGTTGCATTCGTGCCAGCTTGGCCTGATCCATGATGCCGGTTTGCGGTCTCGAGAGCGTATCTCAAACGAGCCCACTTACGAATATGCTTTAGATGACCTGATATAGAGCAGCGACCCAGTCAGCATAGGAAAAGTGGAATCCCAACGAGAGAGCATCCTGGAGAGTGTGGGTGGATGTTCGCGGGACTATGGATAATCCGAGCAAAAGGTGCGGATGTATGCGAGAGCAGCGCGAGAACGTACTTTTGAGGTGCGACGCAAAGGCCGGGAGGAGACGGTGGAGAAATGGATAGGTTCGGCGAGTTAGATGGTGGTTGAGCAGGACGATGGTCGTGGCCGAGCGAGATCACCGGGTGGTCAAAGACGCGGAGCCGCAGAGCGAGGCTGCCCCGGAGTCTGTGCGGCTCTCGCTAAATTTTCTGCGGCCACCCCACTAGTCGACCGTCATCGAGTGCGGGCTCCAATGAGTTTTATATTGCGCCGTTTTGTTGTGTCTATATAGTTGCTAACTACAAGTACTCCCGTGTACAGTATACGGAAGCTTATTGACATCGGCCATTACGTTACTGCGGTTTTGAAACATGACATAATGCACAATGTTATCATACATCATGTGCACCTTGTAGGCTGCGCTCTACTGAGATGTAAAATGCCCATAGGGAATCTTGCGGGCAGACCGGCATTGATGAAATGCTAGAAGAGGTATCGTCATTGATTGATAATAATGAGTAAAAGAGCCCTCATCTTAAACCACCAAGCACACCTCACTATTGGATACCGTGCTTGGCGAACTCGTTCTCCGTCCATTCCCACAGCTTCTTCGCCTGCTCCGGATCCCTCGACAGGTTCGTGCCTCCGCTCTTGCTCCCAATAGGCACATAGTACGCACCGTTCTCGAGCTCCGCCTTGGGGACTGTCGCCGCCCAAAGCTGGTTCTTGGCGCCCGCCTGCGGTGTTCCCATGACGAAGGGAGCGCTGAGCTTGGTGCCCCAGCGCAAGAGGAAGTTTTTCTCGCCCAAGGATTGGTAGAGGTCCGTGAAGATGACGCCCGGGTGGACGGCGACCGAGGTGATGGACGGGTAGCGGCGCGCAAACTCGCGCGCGAAGAGGATGTTGGCCAACTTGGAGTTGCCGTAGCGCTTCATCGTGTTGACCTTCTCGAGGGCGTCCATGTCGAGCTCGACGCCGCTAGCCGGCGCCATCATGTGGCCCGCCGACGTCACGTTGATGACGCGCACGTCCGACCCGGCCTCCTCCGCCGTGCGCTGCAGCGTCGGCAGCAGCAGCTTCGTCAGCAGCGCATGCCCGACGTGATTCGTCCCGAACTGCAGCTCGTACCCCTCGGACGTCTTCGAATACGGCGTCGCCATGACGCCCGCGTTGTTCATGAGTATGTCCAACCGGTCCGATTCCGACTTGAACGTGGTCGCCGCATTCTTTATCGATTCGAACGACGTGAGGTCGAGCTGGAGGAAGGTGATGGGCGCCTCAGGGATGTGCGACTTGATGTCGGCGATGGCGGCCTCGGCCTTGGCAGGGGTGCGTGCAGCGAGATAGACCCGCGCAGGCTTGTGAGCGACGAGCTGGAGAACGGATTCCTTGCCTAAGCCAGTGTTGCCTATTATGGTTAAGGTTCATTAGTGTTCTGAACTTGATTGGTCAGTGCCTGGAGAAGTTGGGGGCCTTTACTGCCAGTGACGAGAATGACTTTTCCGGAGAGGTCGGGAATGTCCTTCTCAGCGTCGAAGCTCTTGCCCCAGAACATTTTAATAAAGTCTGTAGTGAATCCCGGCGCAGAAGCCAATATAGTAGACACCAACGTAATAATTTCAAAGGGCTCTTTCAGCAGCTGTGGGACAGGTAACAAATGCTGAGGAGAAAGGCCCCGGTGCTTGTTGCCTCCTGACGTCCCACTAGCACTTGGCCTTGGAGTTGCCATCTTTTAATGCGGCTGCCGCAAAAGCGTCAACTAGACCCAATAGTCACCCGGACTAATGTCGGAATTGACACGTGAAAACCGGCAACTTCATCGATCCGCGAGTCCGGGTGGCTTGCATCTACGTAATACATAGAGAGTCATGTCGGACCGCGATTTGCCGAAAGTGAAAAGTGGGCCTATCGCCCGGAAGTAGTACGGACCGTGACAACTTATTCTTCTACTACTTCTCAATCTTCCAATGGTCGCGCTATCAGTGGAATCCTACTAACGCTATAACGGGACCATTTGACAGCAGTCACTCCAGATAAAGACAAGTCGGCCGATTTAGGCGCATAGTGAGCATCTGGCAAGGATATATGTACACCCATTAAAAATTTGTATACGTCAAACGAAATAGCCAAAAATTGAACCAGCAAGTGCATCACTCTCGTCCATCTACCGGAGGTCTACATGACGCATCATATCATATCTCTAAACCGACAACTGATCCTCTACGCGCTGCAGCAGGGGTGTCCGCTCCTGTGGTGTATCCGAGGGGTAAGGAAACCTCTTAAACTTGCCCATCTCGACCTTGCGCACATTCCACGTGCCGGCCTGCTTCGCATCCTCGAAGTACTGCTGATTCTCTTCGAAGCTGCGGCCGCCGCTTTCGGGCAGATAGACGTACGTCCACCAACCGGCAAAGGCGTTGGTCACGGCGAAGATGAGGAAGATCCAGTAGGTGAGATTGTTGAACCAGATCGGGGTCAGGAGCGTGATGGCGAAGTTTGCGAAACCCCAGACGACGACGCTCACGGCGGCTGCTTGGGCGCGGGCCGTGGTTGGGTATATCTCGGTTGGGATCAGCCAAACGGTGGCCAGCCATCCGATACCGAACGCGCCGGTGGCGATAAAAAGAACAATGGTCCCGAGCACGGCTGGGACCATAGGAGTGATGTCTACCTTCCTGCTAGAGGACATAGCCATGCCACCGAATATTGCCAGCAAGAGGAACGAGACAGTCAAACACATGCTACCGCCCACGAGCAACTTCCGCCGGCCGACGGCATCGATAAGAATCCATGCCACGCTCATCAAGACAAAGTACGAGATATAGTTTGCTTGGGTAAGATATTCGGCAAGATGCACGCCAAAACCGAGTAGCTTGACTTGGAAGTTAGCCACAAGGCAATGATTCGAGAAAGGGAAACTAGTGAAGTCCTCACCTCGAAGATCTGGGGTCCATAAACTGATACAGCGCCGTAGCCAGTTAACGCCTGGTTGATCTGACCCATGATTGTGATTACGGTTGGATGGAACTGCGGATGGCCAGGAGTAATCATATTCAGATAGCTCACAGGCTCTTCTTCCGCCGTTTCATGAGCCCGAATGAGCTCCTCGCACTTCCGCTTCCCTTCCGCCTCGCCGTATATTTCCTCCATGGCCTCGGCAGCGTCTTCTCTCCGGTCGTGATACACGAACCAGCGCGGTGTCTCGGGGAGGTCCCCGATAAAAGCAAGCAGAATCACAGGATACGCCTGCATCACAATGATCGGCACTCTCCACGCCCATTGGCTCCACTTGCCCAAAGATCTCGTCACGCCCAGGTTTATGCCGAACGCCATGTTCAACCCGAAGATATTCATCTGGAATTCCTGCGCCAATGCCTTGCCGCGGGCCTCGTCCGCCGCCAGCTCCGCGCTGTACACGGGGATGACCGAGTCCACGCCGCCCACGCCCAGGCCCATGATGATGCGGCCCAGCAGCATGACGGCGAGAGCCCCGCGGCTGTATCCCAACCCCGCCGTGAACATAATGAGGTTCCCGAGCGAGGCGGTCGCGAGGCAGAGGAAGATGGCCTTCTTGCGCCCCCACCGGTCGGCCCACCAGGAGAAGAAGACGGCGCCGGCAGAGCAGCCCAGGTAGTAGACGGCGACGATGACGCCGACGACGGACGACGTCTCCGAGATGCCCATGGTCGTCAGGTAGTCGTGATTGGTGTTGATCAGGGACATCATGCCCTGGTCGTAGCCGTACAGCGCGATGGCTGTCGACGAAAAGAGCACGACCTGCGCCTTCTTGTCATGGTAAAAATTCTTCGCCCACGTCGCGAGGAAGGACATGGCGGGCAAGCGAGGGGCGTGAGGAGGGTAGACGGAGCGATCGGGGAGGAGACGATCGAATTGTGGATGCGAGCGTGAATAACTTGCATCCCTAAGTGATGGGAATGGCGAGGGCCCGCCATCGCCTCGATCGGCCGGACGGCGGCGAGAGATCTTGAAACCTCACGAGGGCACGTGGGGCGCGACGGCGGCGATGCAGGCGCGCTATGACGGCACGAGGAGGCGGGCGCGAGGTCCGGAGGGTCGAATCGAGCAAGCCGGCGCACGCACGCTCCGATTCGCCGCGGGCCTGAGGCCAAGCTTTCCCTGCATTGCATTTCCCTGCTTTGGTACTCCGCAGGCGCCGCTCGATCCCGTGCATCTTCCACGTAGGGATCTTAGGCAGAACAACAAGATTAATACGGTGTAGATAGGCGCTCAATTGCCATTATAAGCCGCGTACTGATAAGTGAGCGGCCTCCTGTAGCCTATCTAAAACAAACGACAAAGCCAAGCTTGCTTTTCTACGAGCCCCATCAAAAGGCCTCGCTTTCAATTAAGACTGTCTATGGACATGAGTTCAACAACAGGGCATCGGACAATCCCCCAACAGCATCATATTCAAGCTATCTCCCCTTCATAGGCTCAGTAATTGCCAGATCACTTCAATAACCTCGAGAGCGGTCACACCACCTTTTGGGGATGATTAGTCGTGCTCTTAACCCATGTGTCCCTCGAATCTAGAGTTCCCCCTCGACCGTCTAAGAAGCCCTGCCGTTCCGCCAGCACCTGGTGTTTAGGTCAGCTTGACAAATGGAGTGGGAGGGTGAGCTCAGTTGGCGTACCTGAACCTGCGCGCCTTTCTGACGTTGGCGATGTTTCCGCCGCCGTCGTTCATGCCGCCGCCTGTCGCGCCGCCCAAGCAAGGTCTCTCCGTATTATTTCGTCCCTGATGCTCTCCATGCGTTCCATCCATCCATTAGGACGTTGCTCGGTCCAGGATTTGGGAGTTTCCAAAGTTCTTCCTCCGTCGTCGTTCCTCACTCGGTAACAGTAATCGCAATACCAAATATCTACTCCGACAAAATACGGGATCAGATACTCCATAGATGGCAAACTTACGAGATTACAACCATGGACGAAAGATGATGATGGTGAACCGAGTCTACTTACTTTGGATTGCTGAAATCTTACCTCGCATACAACCTTTATGAAAGAAAGCGCCATCCGGGCACCAAGGACCGAACCCACACTTTCTAGTGGGATGTTTCGGATTGTTCAGGAGGTCGTAGTGGTTGATTAACCCACGGCATCGGCCGCATTCGACCGGCTCCTTCCGGGTGGAAAGGTAATTTGGTAACGTGGCACGTAACATGGCAAGATTCCAAAGTGGATTGGAAAACTGAAAACGCAGAAATGTAGTGCCGTGGTCGGGTTTGAGTAAGAGAGCACGAAAATACGTGACAAGGGAAGCACTTATAGCGGAGAGGATCGCAGCTCCTACTGGCCGAGTCATTCTCTCGGCGCGATCTATCTTGCTCATTGATTCACCCGACGACAAACCATTGTCCCGGGCTCTCAATGGCGTCTTGATGGCATCCAGAAGGAAACAAGTAGACAAAAGAGCTGTATCGCTACACAGAATGCATGACCTCCCAAGGTAGGTTAGGATTTGTTCACTCATGGCCTTTGCACCATCGCAAAGCTCTGACTTCGAATGAAATGTCTTAGACCTTGACTTCAGGTTCTACAATCCACAAAGTAAATAATTTTAGACATACCGAGGCCTCTGTCTCGCTAAGATCGAGGTTGTTGCTTCAACACGGAATGAACAATGGGATTGACTTAAGCATTGGAGTAGATTTTGCAACCATTGTGTTTATCATTATAACGAGAGTCAAGCCACTTTTCGAGAGGTATATACAAAGTATAAAAAACAAGTCGTCATACATTAGAATCCTGAAATGGGTTAGTTAATGTTCTCGTGAGGAGATAGTCAAGGATGTTGAGGAACAACTAGTAAACAGCTAGGCGAGACGCAATAGAACTTACCAGCTTCAGTGTTCCCTTCACCCATACTCTTGCTTCCACTGCTTCCACTCTGAATCGACCCCAGAATGCCATCAATGTAACTGGCACCACTCCACTTCTGGTGGGTGAGAACATCGCAGCCAGTTTCCTTTTCTCGCCTCTGCACCAACTTCACATAAGCCAGCATACCCTCTTCCTTGAAGCCCTTGGATAGCTCATTCGTAATTGTCGCATTCGAATGTAGTCCCGCAAGCGAAATAAGTTGCAGGACAAATCTGCCACATTCAATCAGCACTTCGCCCTCTACCTGGGACCCATCCAGGGAAGGAAAGCAGGGGCCCCAGAAAAAAAAAAAAGGAAGACAAAACCACATACCCTTCCTTCGCCAAATCCCACACAAAGCTCTTCAACGACTCCTCCGAGAAACCATGTCCCAACCAATTGAAGCTCGGACTCAAATTATACACGAGCTTCTTCCCGGGAAACTCCGCGCGGACCTCCCTCGCGAACCCGGCCGCCTTCTCCACGCTCGGATCCCCAGTCTCGACCCAGAGCAGGTCCGCGTACGGCGCGAACTCCCTGGCGCGCTTCGTCGCCGCCGGCAGCCCCGCCCGGTAGTGGTAGTAGCCCTCGCGCGTGCGCGGTATGTCCCAGGACCAGAAGACGGGCGCGCGGGCCAGCGAGTCGGCCAGCTCGCGGCGGCGCGACATGGGCATGTTCCTATCCGCATTGACGGCGCGCTCGTACTTGTCGACGGCGGCCTGGTCCGCGCCCTCGGCCCGCAGGTGCGCGACGGCGGCCTCGTCGAACGTGACGAGCTTGTGTTTGCCGACCCAGTCGGCCTCGAAGGCGTCGATCTCGGCGCCGGGGGCGCCGGCGAGCTCCATGGCCTGCAGGGTCTCGGCGAGGGGCTCGGCGGGGCGGTCGATGCCCAGGATGAACTCGTGGTCGCGCACGTCGATGGAGTTGCTGAGCAGCTTGCCGCTCTCGGCGTCGGTGCGCGCCACGACGAGGTTCTCGCCGCCCATGAGGTCCCACTGGAAGCGCGCCGCCACAAGCCGGTTGACGTGCTCGCCGACCGGCACCAACACCTTGCCCGCCAGGTGCCCGCACTTCTTGCCGCCATGTAGCTGGTCCTCGAAGTGCACGGCCGCCGCGCCGTTCTCGGCGAAGAGCTTGGCTAGCTTGAGCACCGCCGAGAGTCCCCCGTGGCCCGTGTCGCCGTCCGCCACGATGGGCCGCATGTAGTCGACGTAGGGCGTCGCGGCGCGCTGCGAGGCGCTCATCTTGCGCCGATTGTCCCAGTTCTTGCGGTCGTGCATCTGTTGGGCTTTGAAGATGCGCTGCACTTGGTTTGGGACCGTGTTGTATGGGTAGTCGCCGAAGTCAGGGGACACTTCGTTGGTGGTGGTCAATAGGGAAGAGCAGGCCCAGCCGGAGAGGTAGAGCACTTCTTGGTGAGGTGCTTGTTGGGTCATCTGGACCGGGTCGATGGCACCCACTGCGGTGAAAACATAGGTGTATTAGCTCCAAGGCCGTATGCAGCTTGCCGAATAGTATAGCACAGTATTGGAAGGGATATGACACTCACTTGTATGGACAGGCTCTCCCTTCGCCGCCCGTTCCTCCAGCAGATTGAACAGCTTCCGCGCCATGAGCGAGCTCGGATACGTCTGCTGCAGCGCGCCGCGCTTGCTAACAACATCTTCCGCCGAGTAGGGCCGCTTTATACCTACAAACCGCGGGGATGCCCACCACTCCTTCACTTGTTGCACCTGTTCGTCGAAGAGGGCGTCCTCCGCGGCTCCGGCCTTCGATGCAGTGGGCAGGAGCTGGTACGAGTCGGCAGGGAGCGAGGAGACAGGCGGGTCGACGGGCTTTAAGGGCGAGTCCGACATTCGATACGCGGTAGTGGAGAGCGGTCGAAGGGTTTGAAAGGCGCGAATGGGTCGTGACGAACGGCTCTGTCGAGCCACGGATCGGGAGACGGTCCGCAACATGACGGAGGGACCCTCACAGAGGACGTCACGATGCAGACGGAATGAGAGGCGAGACTCTACAATAAGTAAGGAGACGATTGATATAAAACAAACCCGAATACAGACCTACTCCCCAAGCTGCTTGAATTGCTAAGCGCGGCACCGCCTTTGCCCCCCCAAGGCCCCGCGCAAGACTAAGGTACGTACGGAGCACAGGAAGCTGGGGGACGAGACTAATCCAGGCGGAGATTGTTCGGAGGAGCGTCGGCGACGAAGATCAGACAAGTTTGCGTGTTGCTAGCCCTGTGGGCGGAAGAAGAAGCGGCCAGAGAGTTGGGCCGAGACTCGACAGCCTGGTGATATCATATGCTCAAGGGCAGCCCCAGGATACTTTCTGCTGGAGCAAAAACCAACCGCGTGCCTCTGGACCGAGACCGGAGTTCGCGTGGCAGAGAGCTTCCGGTGTCCCGTAGGCCGCGGAGCCGACGACAGCCGAGGCGAAGCTCCACCGCTGCACGCTTGCGGTATGCAGCCGTCCGGTCTCCCACGCACGCCCGAGCTGCGCTTTTTCGGGCCCGGCCAAAAGCTCGCCGCGGCTTGCCGCCGTTGCTCCTATATCTTCGGCCTTACCTCTTCGCCCCAATTCGCAGCTTCAAGTGCGCGGAGATCTTGAACAACTGCGAGATTGCTGCGGAGACGCACCCCGCAACCCCGCAATTCCATCCCCAGCCTCCCTCCCAGCCATGGCATTGAACGCGCGAACGGCGTCGCGAGCTCTCCGAGCTGTCAGGGTAAGGTCCTCGGAGCTACGGTGGAGTTTTGGGGTCAATTGGTTAACATGGAGTTGTGTCCATAGCCAAAGGGTGCGAATTCAAGGCTCGCAGGTAACGTTCCCTTGGAATGTTGCGTTGTTGGCGATCAATTCAAGCTGACGGAGCTCTCGTACAGCCGTGGCATGGGAAGCGACGCGCCAATACTCCGCCTCGTCCGAACCTGACCTCAAGGAAACGCTGAAGAAGGTCATCCCCGAGAAGCGAGAGCTCCTGAAGAAGGTCAAAAGCCATGCGGACAAGAAGTTGGGCGACGTCAAGGTGGAGAACACGCTGGGCGGAATGAGGTCAGCTTCGCCCTTCGGAGGACATACAAGCTTCAATTGAACGCGTCTGACACTGGAAACAGGGGTCTGAAGGCGATGGTCTGGGAAGGCTCCGTCCTCGACGCCAACGAGGGGATCCGTTTCCACGGCCGCACCATCAAAGACTGCTCCAAGGAGCTACCCAAGGGCACTTCCGGCCGGGAGATGCTTCCCGAGGCCATGTTCTGGCTTCTGCTGACGGGCGAGGTGCCGTCAACGTCGCAAGTGCGGGCCTTCTCGCGCGAGCTGGCCGAGAAGGCTTCGATCCCGGCCTTCGTCGAGAAGATGCTGGACGACTTCCCGCGCGACCTGCACCCGATGACGCAGTTCGCGTGCGCCGTCTCGGCCCTCAACCACGGCTCCGTCTTCGCCAAGGCGTACGAGAAGGGCATCAACAAGGCCGACTACTGGGAGCCCACCTTCGACGACTGCGTCTCGCTGCTGGCCAAGCTGCCCACCGTTGCGGCCAAGATCTACCAGAACACGTACAAGGGCGGCGACGCGCTCCCGGGCGCCGTCGACCCGGACCAGGACTGGTCCTACAACTTCGCTGCCATGCTGGGCAAGGCCGGCAAGGAGAACGAGGGCTTTCAGGACCTGCTGCGGCTATACCTGGCCCTGCACGGCGACCACGAGGGCGGCAACGTCTCGGCCCACGCCACTCACCTGGTCGGCTCCGCGCTTTCCGACCCCTTCCTGAGCTACAGCGCCGGCCTCCAGGGGCTCGCCGGCCCGCTGCACGGCCTCGCCGCCCAGGAGGTGCTGCGCTGGATCCTGCAGATGCAGGACAGCATCGGCGTAAAGTTCACCGACGCCGACGTCGAGAACTACCTGTGGACCACGCTCAAGTCCGGCCGGGTGGTGCCGGGCTACGGTCATGCCGTGCTACGGAGGCCGGACCCACGCTTCGAGGCGCTGATGGATTTCGCGGCCGCCAGGCCGGAGATCGCGGCCGATCCGGTCTTCCAGCTCGTGAAGAAGAACTCGGAGATTGCGCCGAGGGTGCTGATGGAGCATGGCAAGGTGAGTGCAAGAGAGACACGGAGCGAGACTAGTTGAAGGATGAGTACGCTGACCAGTGAACAGACGAAGAATCCTTATCCGAACGTTGACTCCTCTTCCGGTGTTCTCTTCCATCATTACGGCTTCAAAGAGACTCTGTACTACACGGCCACATTTGGCGTGAGTCGTGGCCTTGGACCGTTGGCGCAGTTGATCTGGGACCGCGCTCTGGGGCTGCCGATAGAACGGCCGAAGAGTATCAATTTGGCGGGTATTTTGAAGCAGGTGGAGTCTTCATAAGTTATCAGTATATTCGAGGGTAAATTCGATTCCGCCATATTCATGATTTCATAAACACTAGTACGGCTCATTCCGCACTCATTTAAGCCTCATGTGCGAAAATTGGCGAAGTTGGCAATCTGTCCCAAGTAAGACTGCTCAGTTTTGCATTTACCTTATCGTAAGTGCTCTAAACGATTTGCGGCTAGTACGCACATCTCTCAGCTGGCTATAAGAGACCACGTTTCCATTAATAGTAACCCAAAAGGCACGCTTTTTATATCACCCAAACAAGGAACTAATGTAGGGTTCACATGAGATGCTTCTTAGCACATCTGCAACTGGATTAACGCCCGAACAAATCAGTAAAAGCCCGAGAATTTTATATACATAGATATTGTGCAGTCATTTACAACAGAGCAGAATCACTGCTGAGCGCTTGACTTCCAAATTGGCTGTGCCCGGATTCAAGTTCCTCAGCTATCTTCCTAAGAGTCCATTGGTGGACGAGGTCTCGTAAAGAAGGTTTCCGTGTCCTCTGCTTTCCTTTTGATGTCTTCGAGCTTTTCTGTGAGACTTTTTGCGGTTGGCCTATTCTTATGATAAATTTCGAGGCACCGTTCGATCTGGTCCATCATCAACATGAAAGGTGCTTCGCCTGTGCCGTCACTTGGCACCACGTCCCGGATGGCCTTGATTTGTTCTTCGACGACGGGGTTGAGCTTTGCTCGGCTCACATCGGGCTTGGAATTGCAAGGCACCCAGAAGGCATAGCTCTGGACAGGTTCGACGTGTCCGCAGAAATCATGCCATGTTTTCTCTCTAAGGCAAGTTAACAACATTTCAAACAATCTTAACCTATACTTGCAACTTACCGTCTTGCATCAAAGGAAGCCTTCGCGCTCCGTCCCAAGCATATCCGTACCATGATTTGCAGGAGGACGCACCCAAATGACCATATGTCTGATGCCCGGTTTTGGAATATACCTTCTTTTCCGTCAGGATCTGTGCCCGCTCGTACTGCTTCCGGTGCGACGTAGTTGGGGGAGCCGCCGACGTTTTCGGTCTTTGAACCTCCCAAAGTATCCTTGATCTTTCCAATGCCAAAGTCTGATAATAATAGGCGCCCATATTTCTTTTCCCGATCGCTTCTCAACTTTTTGTATGTCCCGTACCACAAAATGTTCTCTAACTTTATGTCCTAAATCATTTAAAAAAGTCAGTACACGGCCTCTCCAGTAAAGTCGCTCGGGGGCATTGTGCTCCTACACGGTGAATCATAAAGCTCGGGGTTACCGCGAGGCCACCTTCGCCGGTCCTATGAGCTTGGTAAAGCCCATCGGCAAGTCCATGTGTCTGGCAGAGCAGCCAGCGGATGAAGTCGACATCGTCGGAGTTGATCTCTTTTTCGAGGTATGTACCCAAATTCATCTCTGCCAGAGGGAAAACGGCGTAGCAGTTCTCGCCATGATGGAAGGCAGAGAGAAGTTGGACCAGATGAGGATGGTCCAATTTTGCTATGTGCAACAGCATCTTGAACTCCCGATCGAAGTCTGCCTTGTTCTTTCCTGGACGGTTGAACATTTTTAGGGCAAGCCAAGGATTCGGGTCCTAACATTCAACAAGAAATTAGCCTACAAGGTCAATCATCTGCTGAAATCGGCGGAGAATGGGCCCCATGGACCTTACGTGATCAAGTTTGTATACTTCCTGTTGCCCGGGTTCAAATAGAACGGCTGACACTTTGCCATATTCCCCCCTTGCCAGATCTTTCTTTTCGGCCAGCGGCAAAATTCTGCGTGCAGAGTACTCTTCCGGCTTATCTTCAAGAGGACGAATCTTGATCGCGTAAACGTCCCACTGATAAAGTGACATTTGCTCGAGGGTGCGCTGATCCGATATCGACCAGTTTTCGGCCAGCTTAGAGTCAGGCAGTGCGCGTGCCATCTTGTTTTTCCAACCTTCATGCACAATAAGCCCTAGTTTCTCGGAATTGGCAAGAAGAGCTATTGCTAGCAACTCAATTCCCTTTTCGCACAACTCCTGGACAAACTTTGGGTCTGCGACTGCTTTTTCCTTCAGTGTGGTGTCCTCTTCAACAATGCAGTGAACTGTCCGGCAACACATTATAGAACGTAGTTTCAGATAAGGAATGAAGGGTTCTCCGGCATTTTTGCTCTTCTTTCTTGCTTTGTTGAGGCTGTCCCAAACCTCGTCTTTGGTCGCCTTAGGCCCTAGATTTGTTGGAGGATACCACCCGTGGTATTCGATACGGCTGTATTTATCCCTTCCGAGTTTATATTCGAGGAAGGCATTGACAGTGTTGGCCTTGTTCCCACACGGACGCTCCTCCACCTCCTCCACTTCCTCCTTTCCTTCCTTGGAACCGATCAATTTTGCGGTAGCATCGCGCCAGTATTCGCGTCCGCCATGAAGAGCCGCGGCTTTTGCCATGACCTTAGTGTAGATATCTTCCTCTGTTGCGAAGATGTAGCCCTCCCGATCAATAGGCGGCGTGGTTTTGATCTGTACGGCGACCTTGACCTTTATTTCCTGCGATCGTTCCCTTCCTTCGGCTTCCTTCGGTCGTTCTGGCACTTGTGCCAGAGATACCTTAACAGTTGGGATGGCCGGCAAGGTCATCTCTTCAAGGCTTGAGACTTTGGATGAATGGTTTGAAAAATTGTGCACAGTGATGGACTTCTCGGAAATTTTCCACCTTGTTGTGAAGTCGAGTGCCGAAAGTCAGATAGATAGGGAGTTGTCGTTTTCATCAAATGGAACACTGAGTATCTGAACCAAGTCCACAATGCGATTTAAAGGAGCTAGTTAGGATTCGTTCGTCGGCAATCAGTATACGTTTACTATGGACGTTGGACTAAGTATAAAGATCGCTCTCACCTCCTGGATCCTGAACTGTAGGGCATTGCACACCATTGATTGTTAGGATGGAAGGATGAAAGCTTTATACGAAGCTTGAAAACAACAAACTATTTCAAAAGTAATGTTAGCGTAAAACGTGCCTCATAGATGTCCCAACGATTTGTCCGCCTAGTTTGGATAATAGGGAGCGGAGGTTTTTAAATACCTACTAGTGTGTGCCCCGCCCGTGTCTCTACACGTCAAACGTCCTTGGCGGGTGCCTCATACAAAGCCCAAAGCACTGCACATGTCCTTAGCAGGGACTATAGGCTACTTTCATGGCTGCATGTAGGCGAAGAGGGCGTAGTGAGGACCGGCGAGTCTAGAAAGGGGTCAGTTAGACCGGTGTATGACTGTAAACAGCCTGCCGCTACTAGGGTAAGGCGGAAAAAAAAAGCAACTAGAGGATAAGTACTGGGTTCTTGATACTTTACGCCCCGAAATCTAAGGTCGCATAGAAATGGCTGGAGATATGAATGCAGCCTTAGCCTCGCAAGAATTTGAGAAATTTATTGGTCAAAACTTCCCGGCATAATGATAGACGGGCTTGTTGCTCACTCGGTGAGTAAAAGTGAAAGATATGGATCCCTGAAGAATGCAAGATGCTGGAAGGCTTCACACGCCTAGCTTTTGTTGCCTTGTCTGCCTGCTCCGGTGAGCGAAACCTATAGTTGCCTTCTTTTCCGATAACAGGCTTTGGTATCGGCGAATCCGACTGTATAGACCGGGCAGCCTGCCAGCTGCCGACGAATGAAATCGTCCAGTAAATTGGAGGGCGCACACTCGCACCTTGTAGCACTCAAGTATACGCACTTTGCATATGAAACCTACCTAAATAACAAGCCCATAACTCTGGTACATGTTGAAACTTGCTCTGTATAAAGCTGCTACGTGGCATATATGCTAGCAATTTCCCGTGTTGAACATGTTCATCAGACGATGTAGATTACTATAAACGGTCAGTTTTCGACACAGAGTTTCCTCACTATTGTAATAATCAAGCGTGCTGTTAGTCATGTGCCCAAGTAAATTCCGAACATCTACTTAGATCGTGTTATCCTTGGCCAGTCTCGTTGCATAAGAGTGCAGCTTAAGGTGGAGTGAGAGTCAACTAGTGCTATAGACGTGACAAGCCTGCAGTCCGGCGCTAAGCACTGTAAGCCAAATTATTTAGCTTCTAGCACCAGCACTTGCACCATGTCCGAGGGCGAGTACTATGAGCAGAATCTGCCATAGCACTGTTACCCCTAACTTGGTGCTGCATGTGCATCTCTGAAATTTCATCCAATGAGAAGTCAAGAGATCTCTCGACTTCGTCAGACGGTTCACCCGCTTGCTTTTGGTTCCAACGTCTTCGGTGAATTCGAGTACCAAAGAACCATATAAGGATAGTTATCGCCGTCAAAGGTATAGTACAGGCGAAGAAAAGCCACGATTCCTTTAAGACGGAGGTGTGGCCTTGGTCAACTAGGACAAACCCCGTTGAAAAAAAAGCCTAGTTTGGGTTAGCACCAGATATGCTTCCGAACACGTTACCACATACCGCAACTAGATTGGCCGGGAGAAAGAAGACGGTAATGATTGTGATTATTTTTATTGCTCCCGAGTCCTTCGTGGCTTTTTCGGTGAGTACCCGCATTGCAACATTGTCTCTTCTGGCCTCCTCCGCAATTGCCCTCAAAGATGAGGCATTTTCGTACTCCAGTAAATCGGAAAGAAGGGACGAGCTTCCTTGGACGCGGTCATACAAAGCCCGGGCTTTCGAATAGTGCAGGTTCGCTTCTTCTAGAATCTCGCTAAATCGATTTTTGATGCATTCATCGTATTGGTTCAGCGAAGTTTCTTCTACGTCGGCCAAATGATCAATGAGCGATCTAATCGTATTCGTAGCGGACCCAAGCATTACTTGAAGATTGAGAATCATGTCTTCTAGCATCTTCAGCTTTTGGCGGTCGCCGAAATTGATGTTGAAGTTAATCAAACCAGCTAGTTTCTCTTTTCCAACGTCGGCAAGTGTTATGCGATCAGCCTAGTAGGAATTAGAACATGTAATTCGCGGTAATCCGCTAGGTTTGCGTACCTGTGCTTGGACGCGTTCGCTAAGATCAGCGAGATACCATCTCCACTCTGCCAGTGAGTTTTCAAGAAGGGTTAAATGGAGCGCGAAGGGATCTGTTGCGCACGTGTTGATGGCGGAATGAAGAAATCTGTCGATCCGGGCCTCTGCGTCAGCCGAAGCTCCGATTACGACCCATATACATCTCTCGAGTGTTTTCTCATATTTCTGATAGACGGCTGTCTGCCGAACCGACCACTTTTCTTTCTTCTGGTCCCCGGTCGCGTTCTCTGCTACATATCGGAATCCGTAGCAGCATTCTGCATTGAATTAGAACATCAGGACGTACAAATGCAAGAAGCAGTTACACTAGAACGAAAAGAGAGAAATGAAGATACAAAAGACGTATTTCACGTACCGTAACCCCCAATGGTAGAGCCTGAATGCAACAGCCTAAATTTACAAGCTGGAGGAGCAAAATCGTCCTCACGCTGCTTGAAGCCGAACGACATCGCAAATTCTTTGAACCTTGAAGTGATGGAGAAATGGTTCAAGAGAGACTCGAACAACTTATGCGAAGGTGATAGCCGGCTATTCGAATTCCGTGTCAACCTTACGAAACTTTTAAACCTTAGTAGAGCTATTGAGTTTTGTGATAAGACAAGACACTAACAAAGCTAAGTGTGCGCAGTTGACGAGGTGACCAATTTCATCCGGCTCTCTAATATGAGCTGTGTGGACATTTCCAAGGTCGGAGACCAAGTCGAAATGAATTTCTGAAAGATTCTGCAACTGACTTGGCAAGTCTTTAGTACTGTCAGCACATAAAGTCGACTCACGGTCATTGTAACAAACATGATACTGCCAGATAAAGTTGGAAACTCGCCCCAAGGCCAAGTCCAAGGGCTGGAATCGAATCTCGGGGGTGATAGAAATTGAAGGACTTTGCTTACTTGATACGTGAACATCTATGCCAAAGCGTTTGTCCGCGCTGCCTTCTGGCAGGAAGATCGATTTCTGTTTGACCCTAAAACGCGATAGTGCAAGGGTCTCAAGGTCGCTTAGCGCCATTGCGATAGAGATGTGGCAGTCGAAGGCGTGTCTCGATTTATGTAGTCTGGTAGCCTGATCATCTTCATTGCAGCTTTTGCTTACTGAGGGAAGTAGTCGTTGGGAAAGCCTTGGAAGGCAGCTTCGAAGCGTCAAGGAGAATTCGCAAGGCGGCGCTAAGGCGGAACATCGGACTCACCGGCGCTGCCTCCTGCATCCCTTGGCGGTGGCACTGTGTCGGGGCTAATTGCCGGCTCGCTTCAAGTGGATAGTGTATGGAATCTTCCCCCCCACTCTAATTTAGAAGCCGCTAGATACTTTTAATGGCATTTAGATCTAGCGAGTTCGCTGGCTACTTAATTATTATAAAATAGTTATTGGTATGGAAGAAGCTATTTATGATAGGATTTTGGTGTTCAATCTGCGCACAGATAATATTTGTATGGAGAGTTGCGAAGCGAGAGTAAAAGGTGGGGGGGTCAGTGTGCGCTTGCACCCCCCTGTACAATACATGTTCCTACGCACGTATCGTCAAGCATATCATATAAAGCCACGTCTATAAGGAGGCGTTCGGCGACGTGGAGCCTCGACGGCCGGGTATCACGCGCGCCGTCCTCGCGGGAGCCATCTTCCAATGTACTGTGCCGTAAACCTCCACTCCCCCCAGGGACTCCGGAAGGTCTTAATAAGCAAGCAAAGCAAGCTCGCTCGTTCCTCTACCAAATGAAAATGCAACGAGCACAAGGACCTTGCTCTTTTAGGTGTTAGCTACATTGGTGCACTCAACCATCTGAACACTATGGCACTTGAAGCTGATGTTATCTGTCGTACACACGTAGCATGCCAACAAAGGCTCGGGTGACCTCAACTTCCGAAGATTGTCTTGGCAAGAGGCTGTGCACCACGACAGCAGCAGAGAATCCCGTTGGCCATTGGTCTTCACACTAGCGCTCGATGCCAAGCTGAGAGGCTCATGTTCCACACTGATTTTAAAAATCCTCCTCTCCTTTTTTTTTTGGCCGGCGAACAATCTAGAGATAAAGCGACCTATTCTCCGCTTAGTTTTATTCCACTGAAGCCTTGGCCACGACTGCCGTCGCTCGTACGCAATATCTTCCGGGTCTCTTTCCCTACCATGGACAACGGTTCGATTCAGGTCCTAAACGACAGCTACATCTCGCAAGTCGCGTTGGTCTCCCTTCTTCGGCGGCTGTTTCCGAATGGCGGTTATAAAGCTCGGGTATAGACGATTCCTCCTACCTGCAACCCAAAATCGTTACCAACTGACTGTTCGTTGTTTTAGTATAAAAACAATCGGTGGGTTATTCAGGCGCCCCGACACCTAACCGACGTAAGCCCACTACCACTACCATAGAAGTCCGCCGTCTACAAAGCGCTATTATACGGCAATCCCGTACTGATGGCATGAATTTTCTGGTGTACAAAAGGAAGAGATCGAGTCTATCTGGCAGACATCGACAGCGGCCTAAACGGACTTTGTCAACATCCCATGTCGGCCCGTTGGCTAGTTTCATGGCACAGTCGCCACTTCAGATTGGCAGAGAGTTGCGGGCAGGTGCTTTATCGGCGTGCACCACCTGAGAATATCTTATTTCGTTAGACTGCATCGAAGCCAGAGCATATATATAGCGGCATTTTAGAGCGTATTTTGACATAGGCCTTGTTTTGATTGACCCAGTCCAGACAATTTCTTCCTTTTTCTCTCGAACTATTTCCCAACCTACCAGGATGTAATATCTTTCCCGCACTTCCTAGGAGCTTCTTAGCTTATATCTGAGCTGTAAGAAGGCCTGTCTTCCCCTCAGGACTTGTCCCGGATCTCTAGTAATGCACTACTTTAGTCATGCAGGGCTAGGCAGTTGGCTCGGAATTTTCGAGTTGGCAAAAGCGCAAGATGCCGGATGTTTATCTGTTCATGCAACGTCTCATGCAATAGATGGGTTCACGTAAACACTCAAATACCGGCACTTTTGAGGTTATTACTGGAAATACGTTCAAGGGTCCAACTAGCGGGACAGTTCAATAATAGTTCAATGTAGGCTTCCAGACGTAGCTATCGTCACGTCTATCACTGTAATGGGCATTAGAATATATTTAAAAAGCCGCCGTATAGCCTGTACGTCTTTAACACTGCCGTTGCAGATTAATGCGCCCCCCAGTATTGTGAGAAGCAACAAGACTTACCGTTCGCAAATCGTTATTGTCGTGGATATCAATGTAAGGCAGCAGTAGACACGTGACGCTCGGGGCCAAGGTAATGCCGGCCCCGGTTCAGCGTGTAGCGTACATAGATCGCAGGGTGCAGGTCGACCTACACTCTGCAACCTCACCTTATACACTCTATTTTGCCACCGTATACGCTGTAGCGCTCAACAGTTATGTCTAAGGTTGATAATAGCACGCAGAACTCACAGAAGATCGAATATCTATCCCATGGCTGTTGGCCCAGTATTATGCATGAAAGTCGACGTGTTTAGTGAAACAGTATCGATTGTCCATGGTTCAGAGCAGGCGGACGGCGATTTTGGCATATAGATGCGAAGACGGTATGGCAGGAAATTGCCAAGGAAGGGGAGTAGGCAGATCGCAAGCTCCCTAATCCCGAACAGATTTGCAAATTGTGAAGCCAAGGCAGGAGGATACCGGCGAAGAAGCAGGCTGAGAACCCTGCGCGCCACTTGTTCCCCGTCGTCGCCTTCCGCGTCACACCCCAGCAGCGCCGGCCGGGGTGCGAGGCTGGAATCTGGATGACGACAGGGTCGGGCCAGCGATGGCCAGAAAGGACGTGGTGGACGCTCTACGTAGAAGTTTCCTCCGCCCAAGGTCTTGGAACAGGCGAGAGAACGTTTTTGAAGATCCTACGACCGACGGGGCCTGAGTCGGCGCACGCAGCGCCCCTTTGAGGTTGGATATTTCTGGCGCGGGCGCGATCGTCTATCGCTGCCGATCACGTTGCGCTCGGCTCGCTTCGTTGGGGCTATGCAGGTGTTTGGCGAGGAGGCGACCTGCCAGCAGAACTTTTTGGTGACGCCCTAACTAGTAAGTCACTCCGCAACCTCCTGCTTCCCGTCGCACTCCATTGCCCTCCCTCGCGCAATTTGCCCGCCTGTCAGCTCGTTACCCCGACCGCTATCCCATCGTTGCCGCGAACCCGACCGCCGCAGAGCTGGACTTACGGCGCCATGCAGGCACCCGTGGTCGCCTGAGAAGCAGAGCTCCCCCCCCCCCGATCGTCGTCCGCGCGAACGCCTCAACTCACGGAGTACAGCTTCGCGCCGCGCACACCAGAACCGCCCGCGGAACGCCGGTTAGCCGCACAAGTCGCACCTCCCACGTCGTCGCGAGAACTCGGTCGCTCGGATTCAAGCACCGTCGCGCGCTTTCGCCCTTTGGCGGGGACGGCCTCTCAGCTGGATGAATTTGGATGGAGCGGGTTTGCCGGGGCGCGGGTGGTGCCCGTAGAGGACACCGCGCCGGTGCAGATGGACGCCAGCCGCTGGGAGACATGGCGAGGGAGCAGGTAGAAACGGGACGCGGCGCCGACCCTCTTGCGACTGACAGGAGGGCGCCGATACTCTCCCCTCCGCAGGCGCCGACGCCGAAACGGGCATCTCGTCATTGCGTCACGACCACATTCCGTCCGCCGAAGGTCCTACAGTGGAAATGGGGGATACGCTGGGCTATGCTAGCCCTCCTTACCTTCGCTATAACCCATTCCGAAGCGGTCTTCATCGACTTTGAGAATTGCCTCAGTCCCAACGTCATCAACGCCGAACCGCCGATGCCGCTTCAATTCATACCACTCTTCTTCGACACCGCGTTTGACACCTCCAAACCGAGCCACAATCTCAATATCACAATATACGGGAACGTTTCGGGCCAGACGACGCGGGAAGACTACCCCCCTCCGGACGATCCGCAATGGAGCGACCCGAACGCTACGTTTGGCAAGATCCCGGACGTATACCGAGGCCCGGACGGCGACGCCACGCTTACGACGCTCTTCTCGAAGTTCAATGTTCTGACATACACACCCTACGTCGCCGACCCCACCCGCTTTTGCGGTTCGCTGTTGAATACAACATGCCCAATCGGGCCCGTGTTTGATGGGAACCGGAGCAATCCCGAAGATTGGCCGGCGTTCACCGTCGCGCATGATTTCTACAGCACGTACTCGTTTGCTACTTTCGCGGCCACTATCCGCATCAAGTTGGCGGGTCCGGACGACCGCTACGTGGCGTGCATCTCTGCAAACATCACTCCGGACCTTGGCAGCAAGATCTCGGACGCGCTCACTTATATTCCCGCGGCCATTTTGGCATTGGTGGCTATCGCGACCATCTCAGCTGCCATATTCAGCCCTTGGGGCTCGGACGATCTTTTCCGCTGGTCGAGCAATTATGGCCGCGACGAAGACTTGCTGCGACTCGTCACTCCGGGCTTTGGAGACTGTCTGCAGTACGTCCAGTTCATTGTCCTCGCGGGGAGCCTGGGCCTCAACTATCCTGGTTATTATCAACCTGTAGTAAGCCAAGCTAGTTGGGCAACGCTCCTTTTCAACCAGTCCCTCGTAAGCCACGGAGGTGGTAGTCATAGTTTGGTTGACGGAGTCTACAACGCGAGTGGCACCTATGGCTTGACACGTCTGCGACAGCTTGCGGGGATGGCGGAGGACGAGGATGTATGGGGCGGCATGATGGTGGTACTCTTCGGTCTGACCGTAGGAGTTGTCTTGATATGCCAGCTCGGATTCTTCATTCGCTGGATTTATCATCAAGTGTCCAAATCCCCGGAGCAGGACCTTCAGAACAAAAATCTTCCCTTTACAGTCGGCAACGTCGTCCGGATTGTTTTCAACTACTTTCTCCTTCCGATAATCGCTCTTTCCATGTTCCAGCTTGTCGTGGCCGGTCAGTCCCCCGTGTCGGTCGTTGCCCCGGCAGTTATACTTCTGGTCATCACTTTTTGCGGCGCTGCCTGGATATTTCGACTCATTTTCACCACTCGGCCGCGCGCTCACTTGTTCGACGATATGCCGACTGTTTTGGCGTACGGTCCATTGTACAATACCTATTCGGATGAAGCAGCTCCTTTTGCCTTCATTCCTGTATTACTAACAGTGGTGCGAGGGGTTGCCATCGGCGCCATTCAGCCTTCGGGCATAGCTCAGCTCGTCGTGCTTGCCATCTGTGAAGTCGTGCTCATTTTGACACTGCACGCCTTCCGTCCTTTCCACTCCATGACCTCGATGAACGCCTATCACACTTTCTTCTCTTCCGTACGCTTGCTCACGGTACTCTTGAGTGTCGCCTTCGTCCCCTCCCTTGGAGTGTCCGAAGCTCCCAAAGGCTGGATCGGTTATCTCATCCTTCTGCTGCACGGCATCGTCCTCATTTTCGGGTTCTTCCTCAACGCGATCCAGACCCTCATCGAGGTCACGGCGCGCCTGGCGGGTGCTGGTGGCGACTCTCGCGGCGGCCTCACCACCGTCTTCGGCGTACGGCAGCTCTCGCGCCGCTCGCATCAGCGCCGCAGCAACGCGCGGAGCAGTCTCAATTCGGACGCGGCAATGCTTGCGCATAGCGCCGAGAACGACGCCAAGTCAGCCCAGCTCATGGGCGGAGGCGGAACACGCTCGCGCAGCCTGTCGGCGAGTTCGACGGTTCTGCTAGGGGGTGCAGGGAGGGCGCCGTCGGATCAACGCATGAGCGGCGGGTTCGACCAGTTCAGCCAGATGGGCGACAGCTACAGCCCCGGCATGGGCACGCCCGCCGGGGGTTCTCAGAGCCCCTTTTCGTACATTGCAGGCGGCAGTGCCGGGCCATCGTCGAGGAGGCCGACCATGGGGACCATGGGGACCATGGGGACCGTGGGATCCAAAACGTTGGATTCGACGGATCCGTACTACCGTCCTCCACGTCCGCGCCGCGCAACTTTGGATCCGTACCAGCCGGGGCAGAAGAGTAGGGCGTCTTGGGCAAGCGTGGATGTGAGCAACCGTCCTTACGACGGGTTTGGTGATGGTTCTGACTTCGGAGGCGACGCCGGGGAAGGGTCATCTTTCTCTCCGTCCAGGACGGCGCCCATGCCCGCCTACATCCGCACGCCGCGTGAAGAGACCGAGCAGGTTCTGGGCGGTAGTGCAGCTGGTAGTGCGGCGGCAAGCCCTCACAAAGACTATGCCGTGCGCGAGGCCGATTTCTATTACGGGGTGACGCGGGGTCCTGCGCTTTCGAGCGTCAACGCACCGCGTCGTCTCCGAACGGGACCAGCGGATCCAATGGGACCGGTCAGCTCCGCAAGCGGGTGGCTGCGGAACTTGTTCGGCGGGAAGAGGAAGGACAAGGGCAAAGGGTTCGAGGTTGTGAGGAGCCAGCGGGCGCCGCCGGCGATGATGGAAGGCATGGAGGAAGAGGGTGAAGAGATGCAATCTCCGGCGCACCAGGAACCGTATCGCGACAGCCCGGATTTGCCGCCCGCGATGGATGGCCAGCGAGACTTGTTCGAGGTGCCTGCAGGGGACATCGCGGCACAAGGCAGCGACAATTCGCCAGTCGCGGGCGGCGTTTCCTACGACGACGACGATGACGACGACACGGCCTCTTCGGGAGACCCGTTCGGCGGCCTGTCGCGGCGCTCCAGCCGCCCGCGAGTGTCGGACATGCCCCCGTCCCTCGCGCCCATCGAGGCCGGCGGCGCCATAGAGATGCCCAGCCGGGTGGGCTCCAAAGCCAGCTCGCGCGCGGGGGCCCCGGCGCCGGTGTCGGCCGGCGGGCCCTACAGCATGGGCATGGCGGGCGCGCCGGCGCCGCACATCCCGCGCAAGAGCTCGCGCCGCCGCTCCCAGCACGAGGCCTTCCTCGACGACGCCAACCGGCTGTCGACCATTCCGGCGTCGCCCGGCACCTCGCCGCGCGGCAGCAAGTCCTTCTCGCAGGCCATGGCCGGCGCCGAGGAGGAGCACCAGCACCAGCAGCGCCCGCAGCGCCCGCAGCAGCACCTGTTCCCGCCGCCGGCGGCCGGCGCCGCCCAGGCGACTACGTCGGCCCGCCTCCCGTTCGGCGGCGACCCCTCGCCCTCGCCCGAGCGGCCGTCCGCCGCCTCCACCTCGGCCGCGTCCAGCGTGTACCAGGGCAGCGGCGCCAGCGACGAGTACGGCCCTGCCGGCGGCGGCGACTACGGCGGCGGCGGCGGCTACGGTGCTACGGCGGCGGGACCAAGCTCGAGCTCGCGGGCCGCCGGAATGGACGCGGCGGCGCCGCCGAGGGCGTCGGCCGAGCGCCCGCTCAGCACCGGCGTGGTGCACCAGCACAAGGCGGGCGAGAGCATCCGGCAGGGGCGGTATGGCGATCATGCGAATTTGGGGCGGAGCGCGGAGGTGGTGGGGGGGGTGTCGAGGGGGAGTAGTAGGGGGGAGGATGGGGATGGGAATGGGGGGGGTTAAGGTGGTCGTTTTTTGGTCTGGGGTTGGAGCGTGTTCGGTTCATTGTATCAAACTTGGTGCCGTTCCTTTAATACCTGTGGTTTGGGGTGGATCATTTTCATTTTCATTTTTTTTTTTGGCCTTCTATCTGTTTGTTTTACCATATGTTTGTTGGCAAACTCGTACATGGGCAACGGCTTTTCCTTTTGTTTTTTGCTGTTGGTTTTGATCCTGGTTCCTATGCTTTGGGTTTGTTAATCACTGAAGGCTGCGTGTGCGCGTGTGGCAGCCTGCATAGAACGGCGCGTATACGAATTTCCTTTCCCGCCTGCCTCTATCCAAAGATGGAAAAAATCCTTGGTTTTGTCGGGGGGGTTGGTGGTGCTAATGGCACGGCGTCACGTGTACGAAAGTGAGAGAGGGCAGCATGCGGGCTTTTTCCTGTCATTTTGCATCACGCGTGTCAAAAAGATAAATTGGGACCCGGTCCGGGGGGAGGAGTGAACGGGAAAGTCGGCGCACACGAATGCGGAGGCGCATCTCTCTTCGTCTTTCTCTTCTCGGTTGCGTCGCACATACAGGATGCGATTTGTCGTGCGGCCGCAAAAACAGATGCTTTGGACGAGGGCCGCGGGTCGCGTGCAGTAATCAATAGGAGCGCACATATTCACGCAGGAAGAGTGAGCGAGGCACGTGAGCAAGTCGCTGGTCGCCCGAGCCAGCTCCCCGGCCGCCGCCGCCGCGAGCTCCCGCAGCACCTCCCCGCCCAACCCGCGCTCCTCGCAGCTCACCGCCGCCGCCGAGCCGCTGACATTGCGCTTCTCCACGCGACGCGTTTTGCCTGCGGGGCTGTCTGTGGCCCAGTCCGCTTGCTGCGTAGGAGCAGCCGCACCCGCGACGGGCCGGCGAGGGCGAAACCGTCCGCGGGGCGGCTTCGAGGCGTCCTGACTGCGCCGCAGCCCAGCGGCCGCGGCCTCCACCACCGCCGCCGCCGCCGCCGCCGCCGGGCTGCCCCCTCGATGCCACCGCGCCCGCCCTGCGCATCGCGCCGTGCCGCTGCCTGACGCCGGCGAGGCCCCTTCTGCCCCCTTCTCGCGCCCTCCTGCCTCCTGCGCCTTCCGCGCTGCCGGCGCGTGCACGCCAGGCGCGGCCCCTCGGCTCCGCGCCGACTTCACGCCGCATCGCCGCGCTCCGCTCCCGCTCTTCCAGCCCGGCCCGTTCATTCTCCCTCGCTCTCGAAACCCGCCGACCGCAACGCGGCGCCAGAGACCCGTCGCGCCCGCGCCCGCGCCCACGCCCCCGCCGCGCTCCCTCCATGGGCGACCGGAAGCGCCGCCTGACCGCCCCCGAGAGCCCCGAGTCGCGCCGCCACGGCCCCGGCCAGCTCGCCCACCCCGCCTGCTCCTCCTCGTCCTCGTCCTCGTCCTCCTCCACCACCACCGCCGCGCAGTTCTCCGAGCCGATCGGGCCCGCCAGCGCCAGCGCCAGCAACACCCTCGACGCCGTCGGTGCCGGCATCCCCCGCGCGGCCAGCCTGAGAGGCGCGAGCAACAGCGGCGGCGGCAGCAGCAACTGGCCGTCGCATCCGCAGCTGCAGCCGAGGCGCACGACGTCGGCCGGGGCGGTGGCGGCCGGTGCTGCGGCGAGCAATGGGCCTTTTCCCGCCGGCTACCAGCCGCGTTTTGCTGAGTCCGCTTCCAACGTGACGCTGCTCCGAGGAGGAGGTGGTGGTGGTGGTGGTATGCAGCGACAGCAACAGCAGCAACAGCGGCGCCAGGGTCCCCGAGCGGCTCCTGAATCGCAGACGTCGCATCTTCCCGGCTCCTCCATGGCTGCTCCGATCGATCTGAGCTCGCCGCCGCCGCCGTGGCAAGGCTCGTCCTTCCCCGGAGACAGAGAGAGTGGTGGCACGGCTAGGCACGGCAGGGGGTTTGGCTCGTTTGGTGGTGGGCAAACTAGGAGTGGGGACAACGCTGGTGGCGATGGCGACAATCACCGTCGAGGCGCCAGTGACTACGGGCCTAGCTCAGCCGATGCCAGCAATACGGCAGGAGCTGGTGGTGCCGCGAGAGCCAGACACCGAGGTGACGATGGGCCACGACAGTCATTACGGGGTCAAACTCAGGGCGGCAGCAGGAGGGAGAGCGATATCGTGCTGCCCAAATGGCAGCTAGATAGCGACGTGACCCGGTGCCCCGTGTGCCACACGCAGTTCACCTGGTACTTTCGGAAGCATCACTGTAGGTAAGTTCTTCCGGGCCCCAGGCGCATGCGCGCGACCTTTCACCTGGTCAACGTTATAGCTTCCGCCTACCACACTGTTTTTTTTTTTTTTTTTTGTTTTCCCTCCTTTGCTCTCAACCCTCCCCCCTTCCAAATTTCTCGTTAACACGTTTCCGTCCGGTGCCAACAGGAAGTGCGGCCGCGTTGTTTGCGCAAACTGCTCGCCTCATCGCATCACGATCCCGCGTCAATTTATAGTCCACCCTCCTACGCCCGCAAACATCATCGACCTTACCGACGACGACGGTTTCTTCGGCGGCCAGTTTTCGAACCCCGCTCTTGGTGGCGGCGAGGAAGTGCGCGTTTGCAATCCTTGCGTGCCCGATCCCAACTTCAGTCCTCCTCCACAACAGTTTGCCGGTATGGACCCTAACCACCGGCAGCAAGGCCAGGGCTACTGGCCCTTCCCCGAATTCAACAACAACCACAATAACGACCAAGCCAACCCCAACAACAATAACGATAACAACGGCCTTCCTTTCCTCCCGCCTCACCCAGGCCGTCCTCATAACGTGTCGTTCAACAACGCTCGCGCCTTCCAGTTGCCGCCACGCTCCCCCGGCGTGGTGCCTCATCACCGCTCGACCCTCAGCGAGGCGGCCCTCAACAATTACGCCGGCCATAGTGCTGGTTCGCCAGCGGCCTTCGAGCCGCCTCCAGACCTCCGCCGCAACATAGATCCCAGCCATGGCTCTTTCCCTTCCGAGCAGCAACAAACGGGCTCTTCGTTCCCTCTGCTCGGACGCCTTCTGTATGGATCCGGCAGCAACACCGCCGGCGACAGCGCCGCCGCTCATCAGTTCCCGGGATTCGGCCCGCCCCCCGTTCCTGGTTCCGGTAACCAGGGCAATGCCGCCGCCTCCTCCTCCAACACACCCACGCCACCCCCACCGCCGGGCGTCCCGAACTACCACGACATGTTTCAGCCGCAGTTCGGCCCGACGCCCGGCCCGCAGCGCCGCCCCGGCCTCCTCCCCCAGGCGCCCTCGCCGCGCCAGCACCAGCCGCACGCCCCGGCCGCGGCCCCGCCGCAGTTCCCCCAGCACCACCACCGCCCGCACGCCGCATCCCTCTCGCACCAGCAGCACCAGCAGCACCAACAGCAACAGCCGCTCGCCGCCGCCGCCGCCGCCGCGCGCCACCAGCTCGCCGAGGAGGACGAGTGCCCCGTCTGCGGCGACGAGCTGCCGCCGCGCGCCCAAGACGGCGACGAGTCGGCCCGCGAGCAGCACGTCATGGACTGCATCAACGGCAGGCTGGGCGGCGGCGGCGGCGGCGGCGGTGGTGGTGGTGGGGGCAGCGAGGATGCCCCGACGGAGTCGCCGCAGCAGCAGCCAGCGCAGAATCGGCGCGTGCAGGCCTTCCCGCCCGCGGCGGCGGGGGGGGTGGGAAGCCCCGCCAGCGGCGGCGGCGGCGGGGGCGAACCTTCGCGCTCGCGGCCGCGACGCCAGACGCTGAATCGGATGCGGGTGTACAAGGCGACGGAGAAGGACTGCGTGGGCGGCGGCGGCGAGCCGCAGGAGTGCGTCATCTGCTTCGAGGAGTTTGCCGAAGGGGACGAGATGGGGAGGCTGGAGTGCTGGTGCAAGTTCCATCGGGTGAGTTTTTCACTAGATGCCTCTGAGCCCCGAGGCGCATGGTGAAGTGTGAAGTGCGAAAGCGGGCGGCTAACTTTTGGAATTCTGGTTGGTGTTGCAGCATTGCATTCGCGAGTGGTGGGATAAGAAGGGTGTGGGGGCCTGTCCGACGCATCAGCTGCAAGAGTAAGAGGACGCCCGCGTTGAGAGAGCCACCTGAGGCCCCTGCGCTTGACCGCATCCGTTTCCCCGAATATCGCTTACTACTGCACTAGGGAGTCTCGAGGAGGAAATGGCGCCGGTTGGCAGGCCGTGTTGCTATGCGTCGTGTTTGTGGTTTGTCTAGACAGTTGCTCGTGTGCTATTGCATGGTTGTGCGAGTGCCTATGTGCGGGGGGGCAATCACGCATCAGATTCACTTTTGGCGGTCCCAGATAGTGTCGACTCTTTCTGTTTTTCACTATTCTACTCTTGCAAACGCATGAGCTTTTTCACTTGTAGCGTATTTTTCAGGTGCGGCTAGTACTCTCTCAAGCATTCCTTTTTCTGGTAATTGTGTGCGGGATAGGTGTTTCTTGTGTATAGGGGGGCAGGTCACGTGTCCGGAAGTCTTCTCCTTCCTCTTTCACCTGCACTTCCCACCATCATCGACTCATCCCGTCTCCGCTTTCCCTTCCTGTTCTCATCGTTATAGAGCTCCCGCTCCATCATCTCACGAACGCTTCTTACGACCGCGTCCTGGGGTGCTCACGGCGTCCTGACGGCTTCGGCATCCTCCTCGGTTCCGGCTTTTCTGGAGTTTGTTTGGAATCCGCCTGTCCGCGGTGTCAAGTGGGGGACCGCCGGTTCATATTCCCGTGCTCATTTCTTTTTTTGTCTCCCCGCTCCATTCGTGTCCTAGGTGATGCCGACGGGCCGTGCGAGCTCGAGCGCTGCTCCTCCCGTCGTGGTGGCGTTGTAGCATCTCGCCTAGCTTCGAGGTTTGGCCTTGCATTCGAGAGTGCGTGCGTTTGTTGGTTGCTGCGCGGGCCGCGTGCGGTGCTCGACCGTGGGGTTGTGCTCGGCTGCGCGTCATGCCGTCTCTGTCTTGGGCGGGCTGGTGAAGGCGCCAATAGAAGCTGAATTCGGTGGTAGATGCTGGCGCTGCTATGGGGCGTTGAAGCTGTTGGTAGGTGCTGAAGCTAATCCTGGGTGCGCGAGCTGTTGATAAGTGTCGAAGCTGCTGGTGGGTGCCGAAAGCTGGGTTGGGGATATACCGGAGGTTTGCATCAGTGTGGTTGTGGAGGGCGTAGGTAGGATAGGTAGTGTTTCTAATGAGATGGGTGGTCTTAAGGTTGGACTATGCGCTAGAATTTTTTTTTTTTTTGTTAGCATCAGGAAACCGTGCTATGCTTCGAGGTTGCTGATGCAAATCTAAGATGGGTAGAGTGCCGGTATTTTTTATGATGGATTAGGAATCAATTGGGGGATACATCTCTTCGTATTACAATTGCGTGCGGTTGCTTCTTTCAACCTGAGATGTAGTTCTATAAGTATCTGAAACCTTGGAGTGTCGAGGCAAGGGATGTTTGTTGGAATGCATGTATTAATAAGAGTCGTGTGCTCAGAAGTACTTCCAATGCTTCACCTTACTCAGTGCAGCCTTGACATGTCTTCCCCACTCCTTACCACAACGGAAGCGAGCGTGATCGTACAAAAGAAGCCCCTAAGTTTAAGCTCAGCTAACATACTCCATACGGGACTAAATTCAAACACTATCTACTGCACGATGTAAGCGTCAATACAGTACTCGGAACCTTCCCTACACTAGGCACCTCCACCACACGCCCTTGATACAGCCACATTACTGGCCAAACGCGAGTTCAGAATCGCACCACCCATCGCTGCCGCACTGGGCTCCTAGCGGACAGCACCACCCGCCACCGCAGCTGCCGGAGTCGCTCCCGCACGCCTCGCCCGGCGAATGGCCTCCGGCGACGTCTACATTGTGGCCCATGGGCAGCCAGGAGCCGAAATTCATTTGCCGGCCGCGGAGTCGATTGCAGTCCGCCGGCTTCGGGCGCGCCCGCGCGTCGATTGGCGAGAAGCGCTCTTCGGCTGGGCGCGCCGCCGCGGCAGTGGCAACGAGGCCGAGCGGAAGGGCGAGCGGTTGCATTTTGGGGCTGTGGGTTAGGTGGGTTGGGAGAGGGGTGTGGCTGGGATGGGTTGGGGGCTTTTGGGCTCCGCATAAAGTCACTGGACAAACGAAGGTGCATTGTGCGGATTTAGCCTGCTGAATCAAGGGGCAGTGGGTGGCTCAATACTTGTATCGGAGAGACCTTCGTAGGGTAACTAGGTATGGATTGCATCCACCCGGCGGAGCAGGCTGCTCGTCAGTTCGTGCCGCACTCATTAGCTTGTGCCGCACTCGTCAGCCACGCGAAGCATGGATATACCGACCACACTGAATGTTCGCCAACAAAGGCCTCCACCGCGCTGAAAGTGCTGAAGTGGATGGTTGGTGGACTCGGCCAGAATACATCGATCGTCCTATTGTCGGCATGCCTAACTTGGCTAGCCGGGATTGAACAAATTCGCAGCATGCCTTGGTTGGTGGCGCAGTCGTCACTTGCACGCTGGGATGTTCACGCTGCCACGCCGCGTACTGCACCGCCCGCTTTTGGCTCCGCAAACACAGGCACGCATACGAAGTACTAATGCTCGATTCCGGGCTTCGTCATGAGTAGACTAGCAACCGTGTGCACGTGCTGATCTCTCCAACGGATTAAAAGCAGTTTGTACTTTTGTCAAGTCCAATGTTTGCGAAGGTCGAGGGCTGCACGTATTGCAGTTTCGAGTGCTTTACAACTGAAGGCTTGAATGAATACAGAGGTGCGGAGGTTACGACTGCCGGAGCTGAAGGGACCATGGGCTTTTGTGACGAACGTAGTACAGTAGTCTTGTCACACTCTTACTAGGCTATTTAGCCTGGGCTAGGGCTGTGGCCAAGACGTTTCAGAATAGTGCTTCAAGCACTAAGTACAAACTCACCACCAGTCCAATCGCAGATCTAAGAGAGAGAAAGAGTGACACATCGCGCCAAAGCAATTGCACTTAGACACATGCCGATGGTCGCATAATATAGTATTATATTGGGATTCTTTTTTGGTATCTTCAAAAGTGGCATCTAGCGAGTGGAATCTATACAAAACCTAAGCGATTGACTCCTTTTTTTGAAATGATGCCCGAGAGTCCGAGTCGATGCAATCCGACTGAAAAAGCTCTATTCTCGACAACGATGGCTCACCGATTAAAGGGCATGCAAATATGTTTTGAGACCAGCCATGCTGGCCCCTGACGTAGGTCGTGTCAAGGATGGGAACCCCATCGCATGAGAATACAACCTACACGGGGTACCGTGGTAGCGACCGCGTGAGGGTTAGTCTCACTTTCGTACCGCAGGACTCCGAGCGAGCGACAGGCCGGCGGTGTACAAAAGCGCCTATAACGCACCGATAGCAAATTTGCTAGTTAGCATTCCTCAGGACTTCAAGTCCGATATAGATTATTAGTCGTTGAGAGCCACGATAGGGAACTTTGAAGCACTCACCTTCGTAGACAATCGTCCGCCGCTCCTTCTAGCGTGTATTCCTCTCTCACGTCGCGCTCGCAATCCCTCCATACCGCCACAGCTCTTCGCAAAAACGAAAATAAGATGCACGCCGCATTGCGCGCACAATCAAACACCGAGGGAGCCTCGCCACCTAGCCGTCCTCATTCATTTCCGAATTGTCGTCCGTAGTCCAGGGCATCTCCCAGGCCCTCGGCTCGAACAGCGCCTCGAACCCCAACCCGTGCATCATGAGCGGCCACTCCATGTGCTCGTGGTAGGCGAGCGGCATGCGGTCCATGATGCGGCCGATCCAGTGCATCATGGCCGAGGGCGGGTTCGGCCGGTCCGTGGCGTGCTGCCGCTCGTACATGAGTATCGGCAGCAGCATCTTCTGCACGGCGAGGAAGTGGGCGACCAGGATCTGCGAGGGCGGGTTGTGCGGGTCGATGAAGGTGCTGAACTCGGCGTTGTTGGGCAGCGCCGGCCAGGCGTAGAGTTGGCAGAAGGAGGAGTATGCTGCTTCGTTACCGTTTTCAGTGTTTTTCTTCTTGTTAGCCTTTTCTTTTCCTTTTCTTTTTCTCCTTTTTCTTTCGCGTGATTCGTTCGCTCCGGCTTTGCCCCCCCCTCTTCTTCTCGATTGGGTTTTCCATTGGTTGCATTCACTCACCTTTGCAGGGGAAGGAGTGCGCAAAACGAACCGCGTCCACGAGTGCCCCGTGATACATCTTCATGGGCCCGGGCTCGATCAGCGGCGCGATTCGCTCCAACGACTCCAGCGCCGGGCCGACCAGGCCCGGATTGACCGGCGACATGGGCAGCTGGTTGAGCCTGCGGTACATGGTCTCGGTCTGGGACTCGACACGGAAGCCGTAGAAGGCCGAGGCGGGGCCCATGAGGCGGTCGTGCAGCGCGACCAGGTCGGCGCCGCGGATCATGGTGATGAAGTCGGCGAAGCCGTCCTCCATCTGCGCCGACTGGAAGCACAGCGCCAGGCACGTGGCCATGCGCGCGTCGCTCTCGTACTTGGACTCGGACGGCGTCGACAGCGCGTCGTTGAGGGCCTGCATCGCCTTGAGCCGGTGCGCGAAGGCGTCCTCGAGCACGGGGGCGCCCGTCAGCGCCGCCATGTTGGAGCCCGCGAAGGCGAGGAGCGCGTGGATGAGGTAGTCGTACTGTTGTTGTTCCCGCGCGGTCGCTTTTGGTCAACCCTTTTTTTCCCCCATTCCTTATGAAGAGTGCGGAAGAGCAGGGTGGTGGATAGGTTTTCGTAGAGGCAGAAGAAATTGCTTCAGGGAGGGCAAATTGTACATCTACAAGCTTACTTGTTGTGCGATTGCCGGAATGTCGGTCACCCAGATCCTGTCCGAGCCAACGGGGAGATGGGGGTACCCGACGCTCATGAAATGGTGGAAGAGCATCATGTCTGTCATGGAGAAGATCCTCGCGTGCGGCGAGAACTGGACGATGGGTTGAGGGTCAGGGAGCACCGCGGCCGCCGCTCCCGCGGCCGCCAAGTCCCACATGGGCTGGAAATCGCCGCCGACATTGGCTTGATGCTGATGCTGATGCTGGTGCTGGTGCTGGTGCTGGTGCTGGTGGTCGTCTACCGCATCATCATACCGCTGGTGGTACTGGATCACGGTCTCGGGGTATTCGCAGCGCAGGCCGGCCTTGACGCAGTGGTCGCACTCGGGCCAGCGCTCCTGGCATTTGATCTTGCGCTTCTTGCAGTTGAAGCAGCCCCGTCTCGACTTGGTGTGGCCCTTGCGAGGTATCGGCTTGCGCTTGGCCGTCGGCGTCGGCGCCGTCGTTGCCGTCGCCGCCGCTGGCTCTGGAACTGTACGCAATGTTGTCGATGAAGTTGACGCCTCCAGCACAACGTCTGGCGACTCAGACGATGACCCGGACATAGTACGCGGAGTGGTCCCCTCTTAAGAATTCTTTCAGTCGCATGAAGGATAGGAGTGTTCTGACGCTCGGCTATGCGAGACACGGCCGTCGATTGATATATAATTCGTAGTATGTATAGAGACTGGCCGCTCTGAGTGCCGTTGGCCAGTCACAAGTGAGAGATGGTGGACAAAACGGGCCGGATGAGGCTGAGCTTGGCAGCTGGCCAGTGTGCTCGTATTCTGAGTCACCGTAGCTTTCAAAACTTGCCTCGTAGGTGGGGGGGGAACTGGCGCTGCTTGGAGCAATGGTGGACGATCCCCAGGGCGCTGCACGGGCTTCAACCTACTGTACGTAGTAAGATAGTTCAAACCCTACCCGCGTGCGATGTAGCCCCGGGGGGCACTAGCCAAGCGTTTGGCACCTATCCCTGCAGCCTGTAACGTCCTCCTGTTCTACATACGCCTTCGCCTGCACGTTATGTAGACGGGCCGCAGTGGCTTTTGGGCAAGCCACCTGGCCCTAGTCTACATACCGCCACCTAGCTTCGCGGCGGCCACGACCCGCACTCGCTCCTTGTGCTAGGCGCGTCACGGCAAATTGGTTGGTATTATTAGCAGGGACGAAATGGCTTGGCTCGAGATTGTCCGCGTCTTTTGCAACCCGTCACGTGACGGCGCGATGTTGACCGGCCGCCGATCACTTCCCTGCCGTGAGTAGGTCGCGAGTTATAATAAGCACCGGCCACTCGCAATTGAGCACACATGCAGCAAGACCAGCCGCTCGAACTGCGCCCCGCCTCGTTCATTTACTCGGCCGCGTCGCCTAGACAGGTACTGAACAGGTCCCGGGACGACTAGGAACCGATTCTTGAGATGTCATTCGGCCTGCCTGGGGCGAATGCATGCGATGCAACTCCAAAGCCTGGGCTGGTCCGCCCGGCCGTCTGTCAACGCGCTCGGTGCTGCGCCAAGGAGGAGGAAGAAGCCCGCGAGGCTGTGTCTCTCCGATCGTGTCTTCTCTCTCTCTTCCTCCTCGCCACCGTGATATGTCCCGGCACCTCGTCGGCCAAAATCCCGCAGCCGCGGAATTGGCTCCGGCCGGGTGGCCGGGCTCCTCTCTCCATCTCCCACAGCCCCGGGAAGTGCGCCTCGTCCCGAGCACGAGACCGCCCCGGCGGCTGCCTTGCCCTCAGCCCGCCACCGAGGCTGCTTTGTGGCTGTAACCGTCGTACATATGTAGCCGCCTGCGTCCCTTAAATTACCGCCTTGGGCCAGCTAAATTTTCCGAAGTCGAAATCGTTTCTCCGCGGGATCCCCCAAGCCAGGCTCGGCTGGACTTGCTGCTTTTTTCTGCCCGAACCCCGCTACTTGTTCGACGAAGAAACTTTGTTTTCTTCCGTAGATGCAGGTGACGAGTAGCATACGTACACGGGACATATATATAGATATTCGAGCCAGCCACGCGAGCGATACCTACGTAGTACATACAGACACGGTAGCTGGCGGTAGCCGGAGGCACCTCGACGATTCGGTGTCCTTTCCGTAGCCAAGCAACGCGCGAATAACCCGTCTTCCTCCTCACCTCTTCCTCTCTCTCTTTCCTTTTGCAGTTCAGTGTTCAAAGAAGACCAAGCGAAAAGGATTTTTGTAAACTGGAAGCGATCACGGGTATTGTATGTATGCGCGCTACAGCCGAAACCCACATATGACAAAACGAGAAAAGAACGCCCACGCTGGACAGTTCGCCGCACCTCAAATCCTCTACCTGACCATGCAGCCACCGATCCAGTTCAGTCCAATTCGCCTTATCTAAGCGGTTAATGCAACCGACCTTCCATCCACTCATCTCCCTTCGGCGTGCACCGGCGCAGACCCACTCACTCTCGATTCCCTCCCTACACGGGCAATTCCTCAGTATTCTTAGAAACTGCCCAAACCATCGCAGGCACAGGCATCATACCCCCCCCTCCCCAACCCAAGGCGCTCTCCGGGTTCCCGCTTCCCCACCTACCCCTCCCTCCATCTCCTCTTCCACCACCTCAACTTGAACCATCCACCCCCTTCCTCATCCCGCGCCGGCCCGCCGCCGCCGCCGCTTCTCCGCCTCCCGCTCCCGCCCATCAGCGGCGCCTCGTTGTCGTCGGACTCGGTGTACATCTCGTGGCCATCCTCCTCCTCCGCGCCGTGCTGCTGCTGCCGCTCCGCCTGTCTCTCCTCGTCCCACCGCTGGTCCGACGGCCCGATGCCGTTACCGTTGCCGTTGCCGCTGGCGCTCGCGTCAAGAACGCCATAGCTCCGCCTCTTGCTCCCGCTTCCACCACCACCGCCACCGCTCCCGCTTCCGCCCTGCGCCCCGGCGCCTAACGCCCCAATCCCGCCCTCCCACCACCGTCTCAGGCTCTCCTCCCACCCTCCTCCTCCCGCACCCTGCCCTTCCGATACCGTCGCAGACCTCGCCGCCTTCTTCCCCTTCGTCGAGTCCAAATCCCTCGACCACGGACTACTCGGTTTCCCCCCTCCACCGCCGGCCAGCCCCGGCGACGCTGGCGACTGCTGCAACTGCTGCCGCTGCTGCCTCCTTTCCTGCAGGAACGCGAGGCTAGCCCGCCGCTGGGCCGGCGACGGCCATATATCATCGCCGCGGTCGTTCAGCTCGTCCCATACGTGGCTGGCCTCCTCGACCGCGAGCGTCATGCTGCGCGGGCGGCCGGACGCCGGCCGGCGGTTCGCGAACGAGGAGCGGCGCGGACGCTGCTGCTGGTCCGACGGCGTGCGCGGTGACGGCACCGCCGCCGAAGACGAGGCGTGGACGGGCATCTTTGGAGAGCGGCGGAGCGGCTGCGGCTGCGGTCGTAGGAGGGGGGTCGATTCTGAAGGCCCAGGGCCGCGGGATTTGGCTGAACTCCGCGAGGCTCCTTCGCCTTCTTCGGTGGCGCCTAAGGGGCTGGGCGTCGCGGGTGGAGACTCGATGGCCTCGGAAGCGAGGTCGGAGTCATCGTAGTCGTCGGGCTCGCGGAGTGGTCTGAAGTTTAATCCGGGGGTAAGAACTGTCTGGGGAGCAGAAATAGTAGGCGTTCTGCCGCTCCTGGTTGTCACCGGGGATGTTGGCGGACGATGGTGGCCATGGTGGAGGTGGTCCTCGTCCAATCTCCATGAGAGTGCCACAACACCCGTCAGCAGGATCACCGTTCCAAGGGCGATGAGAACGGCGTGTAATACAGGTAAGCGTGAGGCCTGGCGGAAATAGATAAGGCCGTCGAGAATCGCAACGATGTTGTAAATGCAAAAGACAAACGGATATAGCACGCTGGTAGAACAGAGCTTGAGACCACGATGCAAAAAGTAAAGCTGCGCAAGCGCAAGGGCTACCAGGCCCAACAGGATCATCCACGACTGCCACCGATTAAATTGGTTGATGCGGTCGACAATCGTGCGTACAATCAACTCGACGGCGGACTTCGCCACCAGTAGGGAATGAGCTGAGAGGATGCCGCTTACGCATCCAAAGCACATTCCCCGCAACAGGCGTATTCGAGGTGTCGATCGTGGCGCCAAGCGCTTCAGTGCCCAGCTAGAGGCGAGAATAACACCGACGATCAAGAAAGTACCGATTAGCCACAGCATAAACTGTCGTCGCGCTAGGAGATCGAGAAGTTGGTTAAGGTTGTGCGATGGCTCCGTGAGCGCCCCGAACGTTCCGATCAATACAGCTCCTCCGGTAACCAGAATGGTGCCCGCGAGAGAGAATCTTGTAAACGGCTCGCCGAGGATCAGGGTCGCACAGATGGTGTTGAAAACCAGACCCGACTAGTTACACGTCCCAGTCAGCCTAGTCCATGCTGCGCAAAGATACAGCGCCGATGTCCGCGTAGGAGGTTGGATTCGCATACCGCTTGCAAGGTTGAGAGTACCGGCAGAGGCAGGGTCGTAATTTGGATGGTACTGCCGACGATGTTCGACACGATGAACATGAACATGCCCAACTAAGTTATCTGCGCATTAGCGGTGTCCATCCATCAATCGCGCCCAAGCCCATGCCGTCCTAGCCGAACTGTAATAGCCGTACCTGCCATCTCCGTCGCCTGTACGGCGGCCGCCGAGTGTGATGTTCCTCCTTCTCATCCTCGAGCAAATGCGACTTGCGCTGCAGGGTCAGGCCGACGCTTTGGATGGTAGTCGAAAGCAATCCTACGAGCACGCCAAGCTAAAAAGGAACGGGGCGCAACAGCCTTTCGTCAGCCTTTATCGATACTCCCCAGGTTCGTGGATAGAATATGATCGGAGGGCGAGATCCTGGTGACCACGGCGTCGCTTTCGAAAGCCCAAGGTGACTCACGGCAACGCTGGCCCCGGCGGACAGCTCGACCATGGCCGAGGCTCGCTCGAAGTGGATTTCCGGACAGCGGCAAGGAAGTCGAGGCTACCTAGCCGGCAGCTTCATTCTGGGGCAGTTGACGGCAAGACTGCGAGTGACGGCGAAGGAGGGCGGTGCTGCACGCAACGAATGAGGTTGCGCAGTAGTGGTGGTGGTGGAGGACGAGGGGATGACGATGGAGCTTGCGGTCGCGTTCGGTCGAGGGGTCGGGTGCCGCCCAGTCAGCCGAGCAAGGGACGGACAGCGTGGCCAGCGGCAATTGAACGGGCGTGTCGATCGGAATCGGCGCGAGCCGAGGTCTGGAGGAGAGGTGAAAAAAGAAAGGAAAGGGAAAATGAGCCAAGGTGAGGATGCTGAGTGCAGGACTTCGGGACAGCCATAGGCTAGCAGGTGTGTGGTTCACGAAGCGCGCGTTGGTACATGCGACAGTCGGGCTGGGCCTGGGGGCGAGCCGGTGGCTGCAGGCGCAGTGTGGCACCCGCGGCTGCCCGTGGAGGCGCACGCAGAAGGAGGGGCCCGGGCAGGAAGCTTCCCCGTCCAGGCCAGGCAGCCGCATCGCTATTGGCGGGCCGCCTTGCTTTTTCACGCCTATCGACTCGCCCAGCAGCCTCGATCTCAGTTGCTCGTTCCGTCGTCGGTGCGCCTGCTGCTCCTGCTCCCCGCCAGCTGCCTTGAAGGCCCGCCAAGACGCAGCTAGCCCGCCGGTGCCCGCCTCGCTGCTGCTGCTGCTTGCGGTTGCTCTGCTGCCGCTGCTCTGCACCCATCAGCTTCCCCACCGCGCACGATCCATCGTCATCCGCCCGTGATTCCTTGACCACGCTCTTCCGACCGCCTCCTGCAATTGATCTCCCCTCCTCGCCGCCATCATGTCGCAGGTTCATGCCATGTCCGACGACCAGGTCAGCAAAGAACCGCCCTTCCTCCCGCGGTTGCGAGCTTTTCAGCTTGCCGCGCCGCGTTGCGGAGACCCCTCAACAACAGCACCAGACATGCGTATGCTGACACGCTGCGTCCCCCTCCCAACCGGTTGGGGGCGCACCCGTTGCAGGTCGCCGGCGAGCTGAAGAAGATGACGGCCTTCATCCAGCAGGAGGCGCTGGAGAAGGCCAAGGAGATCCAGATCAAGGCGGACGAGGAGTTCGCCATCGAGAAGTCCAAGCTGGTGCGCCAGGAGACGGCCGCCATCGACGCCGAGTACGAGAAGAAGTTCAAGCAGGCCTCCATGTCGCAGCAGATCACGCGCTCCACGCTCGCGAACAAGTCGCGCCTGCGCATCCTGTCGGCCCGCCAAGAGGTGCTCGACAACCTCTTCCAGCAGGCCTCGAGCAAGCTCGCCGACGCCACAAAGGACAAGAAGCAGTACCAGGAGACCATGAAGAACCTCGTCCTCGAGGGCCTCTTTGCCCTGCTCGAGCCCAAAGTCATGATCAAGGCGAAAAAGGCAGACTTTGACGTGGCCAAGAAGGCCATCGCCGACGCCCAGAAGGAATACAAGTCTCAAACCGGCTCCGAGGTCACGCCGGTTTTGGATGAGAGCGATCCGCTGCCGGACGGCACGTAAGTTGGCCACGACCACGGCCGCTCTGAAAGGGTCTTCTGCTGACCGACTTGCTTGTTAGGGCCGGAGGCTGTGTCATCGTCGGTGGAGGGGGCAAGATTGACATCAACAACACGTTTGAGGAGAGATTGAAGCTGCTGGAGTCGGATGCCCTGCCTGCTATGCGAGTGGCGCTGTTTGGCGACAACGAGAACCGCAAGTTCAGGGACTGAGTTCGTTCTCTTCTCCTTTTCGTGTGCGGTCTCGTGGTTGCTATAGAACAAGGGGGTTGGGGGAGTCGGGCTCCCCAAGGGAAGAAGTTCCTGGAGCTTTTCTCTGTACATCGGGATGGCATCGTTACGGCTGCAGGTATTCCCTCGGTTGTTTTGTAGCATTTAGCGGTCCCGTCTGTGCTGTATCATACCACGTGCCTGTCAGGCGGACGGGCTCGATTTCATAGTACTTATTATATGGCCTTACCTTCAAACTTGTACACGCAATATGGAACGTAAAATCCGGAACATTGCCTCAGGGAAGCTTAAGCTCTGGTGCTTCTCCGAGAGACGCAAAGTCTCCTGCGGGTGTAGCTGCCAAGTAATTCATACCAGAGGCTCTACATGCTATCAAGGCTTTACGTAAGGCTCTTGATTACTTCTTGTAAGTTCACGACGCCATTATCACTCTCGAATTGGTCTTGTGATGTTGGGGAGGCGCCAGAGAGGAGCCAGCCAGTCAGGTGCAAGGGTCCCGCCGAGCGCGTGCTGCTATTGGCCCAAGCTCGTAAGCGAAAGCTTGACTTTCCATACGGAGTACCAGAAGGGCTCCTGCTCGCAGTCGCGTCCATCCCACATGCACGGCCGCGCCTTCGTTTCTCTGCACGCGGCCACAATATCACGGCTCTCTTTGCCGCACCGCTTGTCCTCCCCAATTCTCCGTAACCCTCACGTCGCCCCCAATGCTGATATCATTGACCGTCGGCAAGGTCGACGCCGGCGTGGCCGTGCTTCTGACCGAAGATAAGCGCCTGGTAACACCTGACAACCACCCCTCCCATTCAGAGCGCCACGAGAGCGGATCTGCGATTCTAACGTCTACGCCGCGTAAGATCGAGTTTCCCTCCATCTTGCTCCCCACAGACATATCGTGCGGCAGTATCGTCGACATCAATGTCTCGCGCAACTACGCCGCCGAGAACAGCGCCGAGACGGCATTCGCCAACCTGCAGCGGACCATCCTGCACACCTTCGGCCTGCATACGCCCAAGCCGCCGGTGCTGCGCTGCCGCAACGCGACGCAGACGTCGGTCGTGCTCGAGTGGGACCCGATCGACCTGGCGACGGCGGAGCTGCGTTCGCTGATCCTGTACCGCAACGGCTCCAAGGCGGGCGCGATCCCAAAGCCGCTCGAGATGCAGAGCACCAAGATCTCCGGCCTGGCCGTCGACACCGAGTACGTGTTCCACCTGGTGCTGCGTACATCGGCCGGCACCTTCTCGAGCGAGCGCCTGCACGTGCGCACCCACAAGATGACGGAGCTGTCGGGCATCACTATCACGCCGGGCGTCATGCCGGCGGCGCTGCGCGAGTCGCTGCAGAAGACGGCCGAGCGCATCGGCGCCAAGGTCATCGATGCGGTCCGCATCGACACGACGCACTTCGTCTGCACCGAGGGCCGCGGCCAGGCCTGGGAGCGCGCCGTCGAGATGAACGTCCCCGTCGTCGTGCCAGACTGGGTCAAGGGCTGCGAGCGCGAGGGCCGCATCGTCGGCGTCCGCGGCTACTACCTCAACGCGGACCCACGCCTGCGCCAGGTCGGCGCCGGCCACCAGCCGCAGCAACAACAGCATCCTCAACAGCAGCATCAACAGCAACGCCAACAGCCTCCGACCCCCAAGACCGAAGTCACGCCGCCGACGCCAGAGCGTCCGACGCGAGACTCGCTGGCTGCGAACGGCGCCGAGGCCCACCGGGCATCCCAGTCAAGCGAGGCTAGCAAACCGCCTCCCACGCCGCCCGCCAAATTCAGCCCGGACGTGGCGGCTCCGGCACACGGCTCGACAAGCGAAGGCGAGGAGCAGAGCAGCGAGGACGGCGGGGAGGGCGCGCCGCCGGAGCCCAAGTCCGCAGCCGAAGACGAGCCGAAGGTGCGGCGCCAGGATGTCGAGCCCCAGGCCGTGGGCGATGCCGAGAGCAGCGGGGAGGAGACGGAAGGGGAAGGTGGTGCCGTGGGCGGCGGCGGCGCTGGGGGCGGCGGGGCGGAAGCCGGCGCCCAGGGCGGAGGGGGACCGGCGCTACCGACTCGCCAGGCGGACGGCGGAATGGGCGGGACCAGGACCCCGGACTCGGGTGACTTCCACGAGGTGGCTTTGTAGAACGGCGTTTGGCGTGCTGCGTACGTGATTGGCCGCTACGGCTGTCACGCTTTGCCTTGCTACGTACCCTACGTACCTACCTTCCTCTCGAGGCTCTTTCCTTGTGTTATTTGTACTATCCAGCGCGGCGCAACAAGAAGGAAGGTCAATGATGCAAGGCAGGAGACGGTGTTTCCTTCCAGGGTGTTTTCCCTACTGATTGATATCTTCCATGCATGCGGCGATGGGGAGCAGGCGAGTTTGGGTCGGTTACTCTGCGCGCGCGCGTGCTCACTGATCGGATAGAATCACAAGTTGTGTCTTCAGAAAACCGTCACTACTACCTTTACAATGTTGCGTGTGCAAAACGTCCTAGGCTAGAGTCCCTAATCACGTGTAGCTAAGGACGACCACTCAACATCATATGTCCACTTTCTAAAAGAACTAAATTAGTCGAGAACAGAATCTTATCTCGACTTCATTACTTTGTCATATACTTGACATTTCATACGAACAAGAAAAGAGAAATTCAAGGGAAACCAAAAAAAAAAAAAAATCTACGCAGCGCCCTCCTTCCTCTGGCCGCAGTAGAAGGCCAGGCCGAAGTCGTCGGTGGTGAAGGTGATCTTGGCGCCCTTGGGGAAGTAGAAGACGTCCCCCGCGACGGCGTGCACCTTGTTGCCGGCCTCGTCCGAGATGTCGAAGCTGCCGTCGACGATGATCTTCATCTCGTGGTAGGTGTAGGTGTAGACGAGCGGGGTGCCCTTCTCGAGGCGGTAGAAGCCGGACGAGATGGGCGAGGTCGGGTCGTTCTTCTCGCTACAGGGCAAGGAAGGGAGGGGAGCGGAGGGTTAGAAAGGTAGGTCGGGCGCCCGGGGCTGGGCTGGCGAGGAACTGCTGCTTACCTGCTCGCGATGTCGCCGAGGTAGGCGTTCTCGTTGGCGATCAACGGCGGCCTGAAGGTGGACTGGGCCTTGCTGAAGAAGGTGAAGGGGATGGGCTCGGACATTTTCTTCTCTGATGAACCGGTGGCGGCCTTGACTTTGCTGAGGAAGCCGCCCATGTTTTAACTGATTAGTCTTTATGGTTCGAATTGCGGATTATATGAATGTTCTGGGCGCGCGGCACGTTTTCAATTCGAGTGGCTAGGAAAGGATGGTGGGAGGCTTTGAGTCCTCCACTAACCTTCTATTTATATTTGATGAGGCCAGTGATATCTCAACAGCTGGAAGCCCCTCTCAAGTACGTGTGCTTGTGATAATGCAGACTTCTGCAGGATCAATGGCACAAAAGCAGTAAACAGAGATGCAGGTCGAGCTAGGGTATGCAGCGACAACAAAAGGACTTCAGGAACAGGAAAAATTTAGAGAGGAGACCTGGACACAGGCTACTGCAGCTGCTCTCGGAAGTGTGGGCAGATGAGTATATGTGTGTGTGTGTATGGAGTAAACAAGAGCAAAGGACCAACCAACATCTCGAACCCCAAGCCAGCAGATCTAGCTTTTTTATACCTATGCAGCAAAGTGATTTACCCCCGCAACTATCGGAACATGTGCTTTGTAAAACTTGCTCGTGCCATGGGCAAAAGTAGAAAAGGAAAAACTTTGTGGAAAAGCAGTCCCGTGTTTGGGCTGACGGAGGAGAAACATGTATCCCCCATTGTCTCGGTCAATGACATTAAGGCATTATGCATTCGAATGGGGGAGCATTTGCCATAGCAGGCCAAAGGACGGGGCGAGCGTCGGGGCAACAAACACTATCTAAACGCCCGACTGCGAGCTACCAGTATCAATGGCCAATGCCCGCCCCGCCCCGCCATGCCCCGCACTCTGACCGCGTATCGATAGGCACATCTCGGCCGAAATGAGTGACGAAGGTTGAGCGAGTCTGGGCCTGCGCAAGCGGGTTGAGGGGCGTCAAGACAAGGAGTCCGAGGATCAGTTTGCTGAAAGCAGCAAACTGGACAATTCCGGCCCTCGGGACCCACCCTCTTCCTCTCTCCGGCTACTTTGTAACCAACCAGCAGAGTACGGGCCGGACTGCCAGTAGTTCCTTTTTCGTCTAACAGAACAGGTCTTAGCCTTTACTCACTCACTCGCTGAGAAATGGTGCCCAAAAAGGCAAACGAGCTCGGTTGAGCTCTATACTACGTATCTACACTACTACGACATCGTTAATTCAGTCCCGCCTAGAAGAGCCCCTTTCCGGGCGACCCGTGAGGCCGGATCCCGTCAACGGCGGCCGACAGCTACATACGGCTGGCCGGGAATATGAGGACGGGAGAGCTACTTGCTTTTCCGGTTGAGCTGCTGGCTCCGGCCCAAGAGACGTGAATCAAGCACTAGCGAGATGCCCGCCCATGGGCGGCGCCGCCAGCCGGAGTCGGACTCCGGGCTTGGGACAGCAGGGGTGGGCGACGCAGGACCGCCAGACGTCGTGCCAAAGCCCGCCAAGGCCCAAGCGGCGCCGCCGGGAAACCGCATCCCTTTCGGGAAAGGCATCCCTCGACGCGTCGTTTCCCCCGCAAACGTGCCGAGGCCCCCGTCCCGCGAGCCCGCCTCCGGTCCGGATCTGCCCCTCCTCGCCGCCTTCGCACGTGCGCACTAGAGCCCCCGGCGCAGCCCCGGTGGAGCCATTCCCAAATCCCATCCAGCCAACGGCTCCGTCTCGCGATCCAACCACCGCACGTGCAAAACCCCAAAGCGTCCAAAACGTCCGCTCGCTCTCGTCCCAGCCCCTACCTCCCGCTTTATTCCCTATACCCCCCCATCGAACCTTCCAAACCCCCCTCTCCTTCCCCCTTCGGCCCGCAACGCTCTCCTAGCCCGGCCCTCTCCGTCCCTGCCCTGCCTCTATTCCCGCCCGCGAGCCCCTTGCCCAGCCCCAACGGGTCCGGACATCCCGACCCAGCCGCGGCGCGCGTTCTTCGATCGGGCGCGAGTTCACGGAGAGTGCCCGGATATACCATGGGAAACGCGAGGGGGCTCTGTGCTAGATGCCGGAGCCGGCTCGCGTGCGCGTTTGCAGCATGGCGGCATAGCGGGAATGACGGCCCCTGGCCCCAGTAGCAGCAGCAGCAGCAGTAACTGGAGGGACTGGGACCCGCCTCGCGCACTAGGCTGGACCAGGGACATGGATAGGAATATTTAGCCTTTAACGAGCGCAGCGCGAGGCAGCTGGGCAGGTAGGTACTCAAGCAGACGCACGCCGGAGTTGCTGCTTCTAAAAGGGCGCGCGGACGTCATTGTGCAGTTTCGGCGTGCCCGCGATGCGGGTAGGCTCGTAGGTAGTGGGCTGAGCGTGGTGAGAGACTGAGAGTGAGAGAGAGAGTGTGTGTGAGAGAGTCAAAAGAGCCGTCAAATCACATGGAGCCTCGAGGTGCTGCGTAGTGGGTTCGCCGCATCCACTTCCGGGACGGCGCCGCGCACCCGTTTCCAAGCGCTGGCTGGGTTGGATTTTGATTGACGGAACTGCAAGTAATAGCTAGCCGCCCGGAGCGGCGCACCTATGTAGGCAGTGCTAAGGCGAAAAGTTGATCACAGAAAACTTGCCGCCTGCGGGAGACGTGACGTTGGAAGGGGAGGCCATCCTCCTCACCTCACTGGCGAAGCCTCTTTTATTATTAGATCCTTTCTCATAATCCTCTCCGGCACTCGTGACTGATCTTCCTTCCTGACTGGACGCTGCCTCCGTTTCGCACGTTGCCCTGGTACGCTTGCATAACCCTACGCAGTAGTTAGCCCCGAAGCAGGGCTGTCGACGTAAGGCATTTGCCGCTGGGATCAATTGATAATGCCAAGACACGGAGGGATGGTGCTGCATGTGCCGAGGACTACCTCCCGTCACAGGTAGAGGAAAAGCCATACATATTTAAGTATGTACTTCAGCCGCCTGGCTAAAAAACTACCAAGGAAAAGGATCCCAATTTGCCTTCCAAGCATACTCCAGCATAAAAAGCCCCGTCACTTATTGCCGGCTCCCATCCCGTTTGCCTATTCCATCGCGAAGCCCAAAAGCCATAAAGCAGCCCCGTTTGTCCAACCACCAAAAAAGTTCGCCAAATTTCCAATTTCCCAGAAAACGACAGCCAAAACTATCATTAGCATCATAAAGTTCCCATATCTAACCAATCCCGAAAGAGCAGAAAACGACGGAAGAGACAGAACGCTACTATCCTTTCCTAAAACATACCCGTCTGAAGTCGCCATACTCCCCACCGGAAAACGAATCCGAAGCCCACACCAACGGCAAACAAAGCCTTCTGTTCTCCAGTAAGGACAGTGCCATCACTGGCCCCAGCAGAGACGAAAAAAGGGGAAAGAAAAACGAAAAAGCATCGAGCGAATAAACCGAGTACACCAGCGCTTCCACGACAACAGGAAGCCGAGACTAAATGAGGAAAAGATCCAATGGCACCTAGGTGAACACCTAATAATCTAAAACCATAAGGGGACACATATTAATATCGATAAAGACAGGAAACAACACGGCCGAACGAGAAAAAGGCTAGGTGTACAGTCGAAAAATCATCCGAGAAGGACTAAAACGTCATTATCGTCAGTCATTGCGTTCTTGTCGTCAAGTTACCGTTTCATCGTCGGGGGGTGTGAGACATACCTTCCCAGCGCCAGTCCTTCATGACGCCGAGCCAGTGTAGGCTACCCCGGACCGTGAACTCATGGTCTACGACGCCCGTCATTGCGTCCGTCGACACCTTCCTCTCGCGCACCTTGGCCGCCATGGGCAGATCGAACGGGCTCGTCACGACGCGGCGCTTCTCGCACGAGTCGCCGCCGCCGCCGCCGCCGCCGCCGCCGCCGCCGCCGCCCCACCCGCCGACCGGGTTGCTCCCCTCGGCAAACTGGTAGCCGTAGCCATCGTCGTAGCCGTCGTAGCTATCGTAGGCGCGCTTGAGCGGGTTCGCCGGCTTGCTCAGCTGCTCGTACTGGTCGCGGCGCTTCCAGACCTCGGTCACGACGTCGTACGCGCGGTCGATGACGCCGATGTGCATCCGCTGCGCCATGGAGTTCCATCGGCTGCGAACCCACTGCCGGTCTTCATCGCTGACCGCCTCGCAGCCGGCAGCCGTCAGGGGATAAATTTGCACGATGACGGTGCGAGAACTGAGCGGGACCGTTGCCAAGAAGAGGAGGACCTTCTTGGCAAGCTCGGCGGAAGACGGGGAGGGGACCTCGGGTACCGCTTGATGCAAGTACAAGAGCGTGGCGTAGCGGTACGCTTCCGCTGTCTGAAGGCTGTGCTGGACGTGCGACGTGGGATCCTCGGGCTGTTCGAAAGAGACCAACGACGGGGGAGTCCAATCCTCCAACCTCGTCTTCAGATCGAGGGCTTCCGTCACGATCTGGAGGCTATTGGTCGTGCTGTTCCGGACCCTTCGGACGAGATTCGCCACACGCCCAATGAGCGGAAAGAGGGTGCTCGCGCATCCCATCAACGGGTCGATCACGCTATTGGACTGGAGTCCACCATCAAACATGGTATAGACGGCGTCAAAATCGGTCGAGTCGTCGGCATCCACGGAGGTCAATCGGGCGATCACATCCATATACACCCACGTGTTGGCCAGAAACTTGAGCCGGACCAGCTCCTCGCCAGAAAGACCGGTCTGCCGATGCTTCGTGAGAGCTTGGTTAACCAAGATCTTAGCTCCCTTGATGTGGTCAATTCCAGTCGAGGTATGCAAATCCCACGATTCTGAAAACGCAAGTACCAAAGTTGTTGCGATGGCCGTATCGAACCGCATGTCACGAATACCTTGAGCAAGAGATTGGATGCTTCTCCGCATATTTTCAATCCCATGAACCCGGTGGGAAGGATCCTTCAAAGCTGTGTGAAAAGCAGTCATGGAAGCAATGGCGTGGTACAATGCCGGCGAGTCCCTGGCAAGGGGCCATACCAGAGTCCTCCACGGGTTTTCAGTCGGGCCGTCTTTGATCGACAGGATCCCACACGTCTGTCTGTCAAATCGCAGTGTCAACATCTCCGGACTCCCAGCAGGGAAGTCCGGTTCCCTGAGGATCGACCAAATGTCCTGTTGCTTCGACGTTACAACCGAGCGATCCGACGAACTGGAGGTTGAGCTGGACGGCGACGGCGACGGGAGCCGCATGACCCACTGCTCGGCAGCCTCGGAAGGCTCGAACTTGCGAGCTACTTCCTCGACATCCTCATCCTCGTCCATCGCCTCGTGATGCGCGAACGCTGACGCCGGGTGATACATGACGTCGGGGAACTGGGACCGCCACTGATGATACTCCGGAGAAGGGGCAGCATTGAGGTCGGTGCCGGGAAGGACCAGGTCCGCGAGCCGAGGCGAGTGACCCGATAGACTCGATGGAGCGGTCTCGGTCGATGGTCTCGTATCGAAGTCAAAAGGGCTGTTTGAGCTTGGGCCAGAACTGGCTTCGAACGGATCTGAGGTGGGAGCGGAATGCGGCGGGGCGAGGAAAGAGGTAGAGTCAGCGCCATAAATGTTGGGTGGGCCAGGCATTGGAGGTTCCATGGGCGAGCGATGGGGTACGTTCATGGACTCGTGAGTCCGGTCGGCGAAGGATGGAATCATCGCCGGGACACCGCTGTCCACAGGGGTGCTTGCGGACTCATCCGACGGCGTGGGGCTGGTCTGCTTCCTGAACGCGGGGGCCGACGTCGGTGGAGAAGAGGCTGAGCGTGTACGTGTCAATAGATGTGGACGTGACGACTGAAAACGGAGAATTGCGTTTCGAACCTTTCTTTAGCTTTGCCGGTACGGCCTTGGTCGTGAAGCTGGCCTCTTCGAATGGCCGCCATTTGAAGTCTTTCTTGTAGCCGCCGCAGACCACGCTGCGGCGGGCGCACTGCTGGCACGTCGGCTTTGTCTCGTCGCATTTGAGTCTCTTCGCCTTGCAAGTGACACAGCCTGCAGAAGTTGCGCCGTCGGTCAGCAAATGGGAGCCGATTCGATCCGATTCATTCATCGCAACGTCATTTGCGTGCCGCCGTTGGGCGGAGCGGGGCAGTCCGAAGACAGCCGTCCGGCATGACGCGTGCACCTCTGCAGGCGCGCGATAAGGCGACGGAGGGGAATGAAGACGTACCATTGCGACTTTTGGATTGCTTGCGCTTCGTGACGCCTTCCGGCTTGGGCGCATCGGCCTGGCCGGCCTTTTGGGGCGGCGCCGGCCGCTTGGGGATGCCGGCCTGGCGTTGAGCGTCGGCGGAGTCCAGCGGGCCGCTAGTGAGGAAGACGGACGGCGACGGGATGGTGATTGTCTCCGCCATGGGCGAGAGGGGAAGGCTCTGGGATCGGGGCGCGGCGCGTCGAGGGCGAGCTGGAGGGGCACACGACGGGCGCGGAGGGGGCGGCGCAGGGACGGGCTTTAGTACGTCGCGGGCGTGGTGAGCAGCGGCGATGGGTACCTCGCTATAAGTGGCAGAGGCGCGGGAAGGTGGTGGTCGGGCTCGGGCGGTGCTGGGGGTGCGATTGCGCATCTTCGCCGCCGCGGGGCGGGGCGGGCGCTAACAGGCACCGCGCCCAAGCGACCCCGAGCAAGCAGCGCACGGCTCGACCTCCACTCCGCAAAGCCGCCGCGCCGGCGACCTGCCTAAGAGGTACAACCTCACGGCGCCCGCGGCTTCGCAGCGCGCAGGGCTTGCCGGCCGCGCGCCGCCGGCCGCCGGGCCATTGGCCCGCGCGGCGTTTCGTATCCGCCCGGCTGTCGGGGAGCCCGTTGCCCGCCAAGCCAGCTGAAGCCCGCGCCGGCCACCCTGGCCTTCGTCTTCCCCAGACTCCTCTGGCCCGGCTGCGCTCCCGGCCTTCTACGTAGGTAAGACGCCCTGCGCTGACTTAGCTCGCGTGCGACGCCGTCGAGAGGCGCCTAACTCGGGCCTGCTGCCAGCGCCCAAAGGCCCCCGGCTTCTAGAAGCCTGCCGGAAGAGCGTCAGCCTTCGAACCCACGGCGTGTGCCGGACCGTCCAGCTTCGCCGACGACGCCTGCGTCATCCCCACGCCGGAGGGCATCCCGAACCGACGGTGGGCAGAACCCCCACGAGCCTGACTCGATCCTGGCGAGGCCGTGGGTGGGGGAGGTTTTGCGCTGGGGGAACGGCCGTTCGCAGGTATGTACATACATACTCCGTATGTACATATCAGCCCAGTTCCCAGTCCCCAGGACTTCCCCCATCCAACGCCCCGTTGATAGCTTTAATTACGCCTATCCCGCCGCGCCGTCGATCAGCACGGTTTCCAAAAAGCACCGCCGGCCGCCGTGAAAATGCCTCCTCTCCAAACGAGCGACTACACCTCCAGGCTAGGTACGTGCTAGGAAGCAGGTAGCACTAGCTCAGCATGCTCAGACGACTTGGCGGCTGGCCTGCCGCCTTTGCGCCGTTTCTTCAAACGGCTTGAACCAACGGCCCAAAACAAACGTACGGCACACCATTTCCGCATTGGTCGCGGGGCGAGGACGGCTGCGAGCTGCGACCCCGGCGTGCAACGCAAGCTTGCATCTGAGACGCCACAAGCCGAATCCTTCTCAAGGACGGAAAAGCACCGGCGCAACCGCCCGGAGCCACGCTTGTACAATGGAAACTTTTCCACCACCGGCCCCTTGCGCACACATGCACACACGCTCCTTGGTGCGGCCGACAATAGGCAAGCATCGCACGTTAATTTTTCCGCGCAGGCACCGCTCCCACTCCCAGCCACAACTACACACTACGTACACCGCAGATCTCTTATCTTTCTTGAGCAGGTCGCACTCTTGAAATCCCACGGCCTGAAACCTGGCAAGCGGTCGCACGAAGGGATCTACCGGCCCGCACGGAGAAATGCAACAAAGCAAACAATTTTGATTGCGGGGAGATGCGCCGCCGCCGCGACCCTCAGGGCACGTGTTTGGGGCTGCAAATCGCACACCCACACCTGCCGGCCGGCGCTATTTCGGGGTCACCGCTCATCAGCCACAACGTCTGCGCTTTCCCGTCAAAGCCCGCCGGCCTTTCAATTACATGTACGTGCCTTGACCGTCCGGCCTCAGTACGTAGTAAGCGGCGCTTCCTGGTACGAAGGGGCCCCATGCCGGGGTCCAGCGCAAGATGAGACGCCAGGATGCTCAGCACGCTATTCCTTCGCTGGCTCGTGAGCCTCAAATGCGCCCATGTTCCAGCAAATTGTCGTCGCGGCGGCATGGGATTTTGCGTGAGACCGCGAGCAAGCGATTCCTGTGACTGGCCCGTCGAAATCGGGTTGCGTAGGCAGACGCGCTTGGCGCAGGTCGCAGGCACACCGCAGGTCGGGCATACTAACCGATGGATGTCTGATAAGTCGCCCAAGCGATTCTGCGCCGTGCCGTCCAATGATGAGTGCCCCTCCAATTGTATGTAAGCCCTCGGGTCTTCAACCGCCTGAGTCTTACCAAGTCATCGCGATATCGGGGCCAAATTTTCGCCCAGTCGACCGTTCACTGTAATGACGACAGGCCACGAGGGCGCCGCAACAGGCATGTACATAGCATCCGTGCCAGCTTCTACCACTAGTCAATTAGAAGCCGCCGCCACCGCGTCAGTCGTCTAAGAATAGGACGAACCTTCGATGGAACTTCGCGAAGCGAACCTTCAGCCAGCCTCGCGAGCTAGAACCCGTGATCAAACTAGTACGTAGCTTACCCCGGCCCCATGATTGATTGACTTTTCTGTTGAAGATCACATCATCACCCTGATTACTAGCGGCAGACAACCCAGCATACCTAACTACATATACACAGGCATCAGTGAAGGACAAGGAAAGGCGGGAGTTACATTCCGTGGCATTCTGTTTGGTAATAGTCGAGCCCGCTGAAAATCAGTTCAGAAAATTCTCGTTTCTTACTCCTCCTGGCAGCAGGGCACTGAATTGGCAAACCCCTAAGAGCAATTTCGGCATTGCAACCCCAGTTCCCTTCGCTTTGACGAAGGCTACTAGTCGGCTAAATCTTCAGCAGAATCAGCATACGACTGCGACCACGGAGTAGGTACCACGCGAATTCAAGTGAACTACGCAGTGCTACGTAGTATGGGACTAGGAATGCACCATCTACCTATGTAGAATAGTATGAAACTTGCCATAACTACTTACCATACCAAGTATAGCCGTTCCCCGACGTCCCACTGTCCCGGGCGCCTGGGAAAGGCGTATGTAGAGGGGTAGAGCCGCCCGAGTCTTCGACGTTGGCAAGTGCACCCGAGTGTTTGCCGCATTTGCATAGTCGGTACAGCACGCGTCCGGCATACCGTACTACCGTACGCGCAGCTTCGCTGTTGCCTGGAGTGCCTAGTGCTTCGCAATGCCTCTCATTCAAAATACGGGCTGCCACGTAAACCTTTCTTCATTAAAACCTTCTTCCTTTCAGCAGGAGGAACGAAAAGCGTCCACACCTCCGTAAATTCAAGAAGCCCAATTCAAGATGTCGAGCACCGAGGATGAACAGAAACCCGAACGGAAGACCTTCATTCCACTAGGTACCTGCCTGCCAAAATATTCAAATAGATTGCTACTATTTTCCACTTCAAAACCGAGTGGAATTACTCACCTACCCATGCACACGTTCTAGAGAACAACCCAGAAGTCTTCTCCCACCTCGTCCACAAACTCGGCGTCTCCCCCTCCCTAGGCTTCTACGACGTCTACTCCATCGACGACGCCTCCCTGCTAGCCTTCATCCCGCGGCCGGCCCACGCCCTGCTCTTCATCTGCCCCTCGGCCGTCTACCACCGCTCGCGCGCCACCGAGCCGGCCGAGGCCCCTTACGCGGGCCGGGGCCCCACGGAGCCCGTCATCTGGTTCAAGCAGACCATCGGGCACGCCTGCGGGCTCATCGGCGTGCTGCACGCCGTGGCCAACGGCGCCGCGCGCCGCGACTACGTGGCCGCGGGCTCGGTGCTCGACGCGCTGCTGGCGGCCGCGGTGCCGCTGGGCGTCGAGGAGCGCGCGCGCCTGCTGCACGACTCGGAGGCGCTGGAGCGCGCGCACGCCGAGGCGGCGCGCCTGGGGGACACGGCGGCGCCGAGGCCCGAGGAGCCCAACTTCCACCATTACATCTGCTTTGTGAAGGGGGATGATGGCGGGTTGTGGGAGTTGGAGGGCGGGTGGACGGGCCCGATTAGGAGGGGCGAGTTGGAAGAGGGCGAGGACGTGTTGTCGGAGAAGGCGCTGGATATGAGCGTTAGGCCGTTTTTGAAGCACGCGGGGGAGGGGAATCTCGATTTCAGCATCGTGGCGTTGGCGCCTAGTTTGGACTGACTTCACTGGGTAGAGCTCAGATATACTGGGACGAAGCACTCGAGAACTTACTTGCTGGTATCCAGGTAACACTTTAGATAACGAAGCTACAATTGTCGGAGGTCAGTATAAGACAGGACGGTCTACGTAGTAGGTCCGGCCTCAGCGCAACTGGACTCGGAGTAGATTCGGGCCCAGCCACGTTCAGCTCCCAAAGCATAGATTATCTTACAGGACACCTGGCCGACGGCGTTCCTGACGATGTCTCTATCCACGCTTTTACCGTAGCCTCGGGAATGGTGCGTGAGTCGAGGAAGCTCCGAGGACAAAAGGACAGAGCATCCCGCCCGACCGATCGCAGGCGCCGGCCGGTCCGGGACCTCGGTCCAATGAGAGCGCCACAGGCCCCTCGCTTCGGCCAGCCCCCACCACCGGCAAACGTCGGCAATGACGGAAGACTGAAGCAAGCTTGCAGCTCCCAAGGTCCGCCCGCGCGTAGCTTCCTGAACCGCGTATGTAGTTTGCCCTCCCCGACCCATTTCCTTCCGTTGTTGGCGGTTGCAAGCCGAGTGCCTTCACCACCGTCTCAATTGCATCGCCGCTCCGCGCCTCAGGTTCGTGGAGCACACGCCCCGCATCCCGAACAGCTGCAGCCGGAATGTCGTCGGCGCTTAGCCGCAACCTCGGCGGGCCCGCGTCGCGGGCTCTCCGCCAGCGGGGCGCCGCATGCGGCTCTTTTAGGGCTGCCCGTCCCCTCGTAGCCGCTCCTGCTGCCTCCAGGCCGGCCGCCGCAGCAGTCTCCCGCCCCGCCGCCCCCGTCGCGCCTGCCGCTTCCGCCTTCTCGACCATGACTTCCCGCCAGGCCGCTCCTGCCCGGGAGTACGATCCCGAGATCGTGGACCTCGCCAAGTACGTCCACGAGTACGCCGTCGATTCCGACCTGGCCGTAAGTCGATCGAACCGGCCACACAAGACGCGCCTCCAACCAATCACCAGTGCTGACTCGCCATTGTACCTTAGTACGAAACCGCGCGCTACGTCCTATTTGACACCATCGGCTGCGGTTTAAAGGCTTTAGAGTTCCCTCAATGCCAAAAGCTGCTAGGGCCCGTAGTCGAAGGTACCGTCGTTCCCAACGGCACGAAAGTGCCGGGCACGCCCTACCAGCTCGACCCCGTCCGCGGCGCCTTCAACATCGGGTGCATGATCCGTTGGCTCGACTTCAACGACGCCTGGCTGGCTGCCGAATGGGGCCACCCATCTGACAACCTGGGAGCGATTTTGGCGGTGGCAGACTGGATCTCCAGGACGAACCGGGCCGGTGGCAAGCTCGGCGATGGCAAAGTGCTCAAGATTAAGGACGTGCTTGAGGCCATGATCAAGGCCCACGAGATACAAGGGTGCATTGCGCTCGAGAACGCCTTCAACAAAATTGGCCTGGACCACGTCATCCTGGTGAAGCTGGCCTCTGCAGCCGTCACCTCGAAGATGCTTGGCCTCAGTGAAGGTCAGACCCGCGATGTCATCTCACACGCCTTCTGCGATGGCCCACCAATGCGTACTTATCGCCACGCACCGAACGCCATGTCCCGGAAGTCCTGGGCTGCAGGTGACGCATGCGAGAAGGGCGTGAATTTGGTCATGAAAGTCCTGGCCGGCGAAGGGGGCATGCCTACCATTCTCAGCGCACCCACGTGGGGATGGTACGACACTTATTTCCGCCAGAAGGGCAAAAAGTTCGAGTTTCAGAGGCCGTACGGAAGCTACGTGATGGAGAACATCCTCTTCAAAGTTTCGTTTCCCGGTCAGTAGAGACCTTCCGCCCTGCTTCATTTACGCGGGTCAATGGAAGCTGACACAATGCAGCTGAATTCCACTCCCAGACAGCTGTCGAGGCTGCGCAGCGAGTTCATGCTCAGCTGAAGGCGATGGGGAAATCTGCCGAGGACATCAAGGAAATTACCAATCGGACTCACGAGGCCTGCGTGAAGATCATTGATAAGCAGTTCAAGCCCTTGGAAAACTTCGCAGACCGTGACCACTGCGTGCAGGTGGGTGTGCCCAATTGAAGTCCACGAAATCTAAATAGAGTGCGTTGTCGCTAACTAATGGTGTCAGTATATGATTTCCACAATGCTCGTATTTAACCGCCTCGAGGCCACCGACTACGGAGATGATAGTGAGGCCGCTACCTCAGAACTGGTGGAATCCCTCAGGAAGCGCATCAAATGCGTCGAGGATCCGCAGTTTACCAAGGATTATCACGATCCGAATAAGAGAACCATTGCCAACGCTCTTACGGTGACGCTCAATGATGGCACCGTTCTTGACGAAGTAGTGGTTGAAGCACCGCTCGGCCACAAGTGGCGCCGCGATGAGGCGAAGCCCGAGATCCTGAACAAGTTCAAGAAGCACGCCGGCCCGCATTTGCCGGCTAGCGCTGTCGATGAACTTCTTGCCTTGGCTCAGGACAAACAAAAGTTGGAATCGATGGATGTGGACAAATATGTCGACCTATATGTGAAAAATTAATTACCCCACCTTTGCGAGGAAGTTTTCCAAAAGCGCCAGGTAGATTGCAAAAGAAATCCCGAGTTCGTGTTTTTTTCTCGTCGTTTCACGTTTTAGTGGTGACGCTCGATCCGCTTTCCTAAGTTGGCCCACGTCCTTCCATCCCTTGGCTAGTTTAGCGTGTTTATATGACCTCTTTTATTGATTGCCAGTCATTAGGCGCCGCGAAGTCGTGAGTCCGGCGAAGTCGCGACAATTCTCCGAACTGTGTAACGGAGCAGTTTCCGAGCGATGCGCGATGATGTACCTCGATGCATCTTGGTTGTCTAAGGAGCTCTTTTCGAAAGAGCCACGTGAATGACTGCGGATTGACCCCATCACATGGGGTCTCGGTATGCGGTCGATAATATATGTATTGGGCCGTAAGGCTAAATGAGGCCTTAGCCAAGCTAAACGACAGGGACCGTGATAAATCAAGTCGGTGGTTGTCTCGAAAGTGATGACCCCCGGGCGCCTCCACGACGAGCGCCGGCTCGCCCAAAGTAACGAACGGACGATATACCTCCGTTAGGACGTTAGTTGTTTGGCGCGCCAGAGTTCGGGCACCATGCCGCCCTAGAAGCGCACTCTGACATAGATTCCGCCGTCGTCCGAGTATCGATCGAGCCAGTACGAGACGTCAAGACGCAGTCAGCACAGATTCTGTGGCGGGCGAATGATGTTGACGCGAGACAGTGTGGGGAATTTAAACCAATATACCCAGAATATGTACCGTGGATGGCGTGGTCGCGGTGGCCTGAGAAGGCAGTTTACGGTTGGGAGAGGGTGCTTTCATAAATACTGAGCACCCTTGTCTGTCGTGCCGGTCCAGAGCTCCTCTTATTAGCAATCGACGCCGCCGACTCTCGACAGCCAGAACTGTCGGATTGGAAATCGAGCGCTCCCTCTCGATGCTCTAGCAGTGCTCCCCGAGACAGTCACGTGCTCTCCCATCATGTCATCCGATTTCCACCCTTCCAGCGACCCTCATCTTTCCATAGACGATCCTCATTGCATGAACAAGTCTTGTCATGCCTTTGAGATTGGCTTCAATGCCTCGGAAGATGAGATCCCGCTTCTGAGCCAGTTGGAATATGGGAAATGGGTTGTTTATGTATACGGTTTCTTCATCGTCTTGTTCATGTCGATACACTTCTTTCACATCGTGCACGATAACTTCTGGAGTCCTCTTCATAGATGTAATTCGGATGTTTTACAAGATACCCCTTCATTTTCGCATAAAGTCGTCGCATTCTGTCGAAGATGGACATACCGGCGCCTTTCTGGTCGCGTCGGTGTGAAGTTGATGCTTCCTTCTTTCGGCGTCTTGGCTATTCTGGCCTCGTGTACCATTTTCATCTGCATCGTTCCCTTTGTTGAGAAACCGTACCTACGATCTCTTTTCCGCTTTGGTTCACCCCCTATTTCCGTCCGGTGTGCGATGATGATATCAGCACTCACTCCCCTGGTAATTGCGCTCGCCGGGAAAGTCAATATCATCACTTGGATGACTGGTATTTGCTACTCTAAGCTCAATGTCTTCCACCGATATGCCGCATATGTCTTATGTGCGCTTGCTACTGTACATACAGTAAGTTTCAACCAGTTAGGTTTTGGATGGTCGCGGCCTAGCTAATAAGATGTATAGATCCCTCATTTTGTGGCGCCTGTCAAGGACGGAGGGTGGGATATGTTAAGATTTTTATATGACGAGAAGAGAAGAGAGGTGAGTCGACTCTAATCGTCATGTTGATAAAGCACTTAGTTGACATTGATTGGATCTACGTAGTTGTCTGGGACCCCACTGTATGCTATTTGCATTATGCTAGTCTTGTTCTCGATACCATGGGCGCGGAATCGCGCCTACGAAATTTTTGCATACACTCATGTCTTTCTCGCAATCTGCTATCTTGCTATCCTGTACTGGCATATCAAGGGCGAGTATATGTCGGTAAGTTATTCAACGAACATCCAAAAATGAACGCAGTGCGATCTAAAACATTACTTTTTCTAGCCCGATTTTATTTATGGTTCTGTGGCAGTGTGGTTGCTTTCAGTTCTAATTCGCATCGTCCAACGCAATCGCATATACAGCCCACAATCACTTCGGGGATATCCCACCATTCTGGAGCATCTACCAGGCCGGATGACGAGGATAATCATCTCTGTACCGACATCATTTACCTGGTATCCAGGCCAGCATGCATATATCCGTATGCCCCAACTCTGCTTGCTAGACAATCACCCTTTTACTATCGCAAGCCTACCAAAGAGCTCGCATGCGAGCCGTGCCGAATCCTCGCAGAACGAACTCGTCTTCCTCGTCCGTGCCTGCACCGGATTTACCCACACGCTGGCCAGCTACGTCGAAGAGACCTCCACATCACCGACCCTACCCCTATCGCCAACCTCGACCACCTCCAGCAGTCCAATCAGTCCAATCAGTGATTTGGAAAAGCCGCCTCTTATCGACATCTCGGCGCTCGAGGCACAACGGAGTCGGCATCATGGCGCCAGTCGACGTAAGAAGCTTGCAAACGGGCAAGTACTTCGGGCAATGCTCGACGGGCCTTATGGGAGTCGAACGCGCCCCTTACATCGCCTGTACGACACGGTTGTTTGTGTTGCCGGCGGCTCGGGCATCACGGCCGCACTCCCTTGGCTTCTCGACCTCAGCTCGCGTATGAGAGATGCTGCTTCCGTCTCACCACCACGGGCAGATCCTCCGCGCACCCCAGAGCAATGCCTCACGCGGACGCTACGCCTTGTATGGGTCATCCGTCACGCGTCGTGGCTTACTTGGGCCCGTGGCGAACTAAGCCAGGTCCTAGATGCCGTACAAAGCGCCGGTCGTGGGTGCAGCGTCGTCCTTGACGTGTACGTGACGGGCGCGCAGGTCGATAGCGACGGACAGCAAGAGACCCTCATGGCATCCGAGATATCGCTCGACGGAGCGCTCCAAACGGCAGGTATTGTGTCGATTGCGCGACAAGGGGGTCGGCAACGAAGCACCGCCGACGATATCGAAAAGGTGCGAGACGTGGCTCAAGCAGGCTTTGGGAGAGACAAGGCCACACAGCGGCTTAGCACATACATGGACGAGATGCTGGAGCTGAAAGCTCCCTTGGCATTCGCACCCTCCAAACGGGCCGAGGAGATGGCAAGGGGCTGTGGGAAAGGGTCGATGAATTTGAGATATGAGAGGCCAGATCTCGGTCGTATATTGCCTGGTTTGGTGTCCGGCAGGCGGGCTGTTGTTTTGGGTAAGCACCCCCTCCAATGTTCCCCGCATGAGTGTTGTTGACACGCAAGTCTTTAGAATGCGGACCAGAGTCGATGAAAATCGACGTTTCCAACATCCTGGCTGCTCTACAGAAGAGAGTCTTGTCTGGAGACATGTGTGAGATAGCGCTCCACAGTGAAACCTTTGGGTGGTGATACCTCCAGCGAAAATCTGAGCGCTCTGGACGTAAATACTCTACAGGCACGTCTGTAGGAGTCTGTTAGTGATACTATCGGGTTGCTTTCTAATGTTTTGGGGTTGGATCTACCACCCTATTGCGCAATATTTCATTCTCTCTTGTTGCAGGACTTGTTCGAGTATGTAAAGTCGAGCCTTGTATCCCTTTCGGATTCCGAGGCGCGTGTGGAAACAGGAGAACATCTATCAAATGGCTAGAAGGGTGTAATAAGTTAGACAAGGATGCTGTAGATAGAATAGAAACTTGAAAGAGTCCAGCACAACATCAGAACATCTTGCACATGCACCAGTAGTAACAGAAATTGTCCAATATAAGTACACGCTGAAAGACCTATGCTTGATGTACTTTTATTGTTCATTTGCGGGGCTCTGTTTGGCGGACGCTATAACTCGTAGCAATGGAAGCTTTTCTGCAGGTAGTTGAGTTTTAATGGGCGAATGCGGGTCCTGATGGCAGCACACAGCAGAAGCTTTAATTTTGGAACGTTGCGCTCTCCGAACGTTAGTCTATGGACTACTGCATGCGATTCTCGTATACAACCGGGGTTGTACCTGAACTTCCGAAAATTTTTGGGATGTGCGATGTACAACCCTGTTGCCCGAGATCTCAAGTGGCAGCACCGATCAACAAGCCCGATAGGCCACATGGCGATCAACACCAAGAGTTCTAGTGAAAATACGAACGAGATAGAACTGTTACTCCACGCAGCTCAGGCATTCCATTCCAGACTTGGGTCAGTCCAGTCACCAATCCTGTGCGGAATATTGGCAGATGCACCCCGTATCTCAGCAGTGGCACGTAGTACATACCGCAGCCTGCCGTCGTACACGGGTAGCAGGGGACCCAGGCAACAGGAAATGTTTGGCTCAGCCCTGGGTGAATTATCACCTACCGTAGCGGCCTGCTAGGGACCAAAATGGAAGCATGAAACCCCTGTCGTGCCTCCAAGATATCGATTTCCGGGATGCAGGAGACGTTGCCCGGGATTTTGCGTGCCAAGCCGCTGCAACAGACTTCACATGCAGATAGGAGTTTCCGCTCTGCTCCAGAAGTCGAGCGAAGCCGGTAAGACAAGACATGGCGCAGGCGGGACAGCAGTGCAGGGAGGTTGAGAGCGGGAAGCGCACTGTTCTCGGCAGCTGCAAGGCGCATCGCTGCTTTTAAGGGGCCTCAGTGGCGCACCGCCCAAATTAGCGCCGCCGTGCCCTCACGGGCCGTTTTCAATTTCTCAACCGCGCCTGTTATCAGACGGCCGGTTCGATGTCGGCCTTGCAAACGCCAATCAAGCATCCACGCAATTCTACGGAGCACCGCATTTTGCGCCTGTCCCGGCCGCGGCAACCGCCTCCCAGTGGCTATCGCCTGGCGTCTCGGTCCGTTAAGGTTCTGGGGCGTGCTCGCCAGCTCATGCCTCGTCGGGCCGTCATGGCGGACGCCAGGTCCAATTTTGCAGAAGAATTGAATGTCGATGCTCACCCGTGCCTAACATGGTCCTGCGTTGATGGAACTGTACTCTTATCGCCCCGTCTCGATCAAGCCAGCACCCCTTTCCCAGGCTTCTGTGGCAGACTTGCGAAATAGTTGTGGACCTAGCCGCCCAGACGTACGACACACAGTACAAAGTTTTTGTTCATAGTCAAATCTCACTGTTCCCTTCTTTCTAAAACCCACACGCCCGTGGGTTGGTTGTTCCGCATGCTCCACGTCTCATTGTCACTCTCTTCTGATTAAAGTGCAAAAAGTCCCAGCTTCGACTTGTTGAAAAGACTCACTCGCTACCTCTCCGTTTTATTCAATTCCACACCAACTATGCTTTCCACACAGCAGCGGACTACAACAAGTACGGCCACGACCACCCCTGTACGGCCTAGCACCCCTGAGAGCGAAGTCGTTACTCCTGCTCCTCGGATCAATCCGTTCGCCACTCCTTATGGGTCCATACCTGGCTCAAAGACAGGTTCTTCAACCGGCCTCGCCGTTCCCCAAGAGAGATACTTTCGCTCGAGGAGGGTCAAGAAGGGGACCGTGGAGCGCCCATGGCTGAATAAGAAAGATCCCAAAGAAAAATGGGTGACTATCATCCCCATACTTGGCATCTTGATAGGCTTGGGCATTTCGGCTTTCTTGATATGGGACGGTCTCCAGACGGTGGTCGTTCACGAATATTGCCCTGTTCTCGACGAAGATTTCTCAAGTGGGTTAGATTCAAGTATTTGGACTAAGGAAGTTGAAGTTGGCGGATTCGGGTACGTATTCATTCTACTCTGTTCTTCTCTGCAAGCTGCTTACATTTATGCGTAGAAATGGTCAGTTTGAAATGACCACTGATACGGACGAGAATGCATTCATCAAGGACGGGGCGCTGCATATCAAGCCTACGCTTCAGAACAGCGACTGGATTGAACACAACAAAGTCATCAATCTCCTGGAGGACGGTACCTGCACTTCTAGCCTCGCGCAAAATTGCATCACTGGCACAAACACTACCAATGGGACCATCGTGAATCCGGTCAAATCGGCCAGACTCAACACCAAGACAGGAGCATCTATCAAATACGGGAGAGTTGAAGTTACGGCCAGGATGCCGGACGGCGATTGGCTTTGGCCCGCGATATGGATGTTGCCAGTAGACGCGAAGTATGGACAGTGGCCCAAGTCTGGAGAAATCGACATTGCCGAGTCCCGCGGAAACGACTACTCGCACCCACAGGGTGGCAACAATATTGTCAGCAGCACGATTCATTGGGGCCCGGATTCCGCGAACGATGCCTGGTGGCGCAACAACGTCAAGCGTCAGGCGCTTCATACCACGTACGCAAAAGGTTTCCACACTTTTGGACTAGAATGGAGCGAAAAGTACATGTTTACATACGTTGACACTCGATTGTTGCAGGTCATGTATGTGAATTTTGACAGGCCATTCTGGGAAAAAGGTCAGTTTCCTTTATCCGACAGCAACGGCACCCGCCTCGTCGATCCGTGGAGCCAGACCGGCAGGCATGCAACACCCTTTGACCAAGATTTCTATTTGATTCTCAATGTAGCCGTTGGGGGCACAAATGGCTGGTTCAAGGACGGAAAGTCCGGTAAGCCGTGGGTTGACGGCTCACCATCCGCTAAGCGGGACTTCTGGAACGCCCGTGATGAATGGTTTCCAACCTGGGGAGGCAACGCAGAAATGATTGTTAAAAGTGTTAAGATGTGGCAGCAGAAGGGCTACAATGGTTGCTGAGTGAGTACTAGGGGTTTCAGATGATCTGGTTCAGCTTTACCGCTGTGGCACGAGTTGGTGGAAGGTGTGGATTTTATGGGCCAAGGAAAACAACACAGGCGTTTCTACAGACGGATGACAGGACTTCATTTGGAACTTCGTATAATGTAATGTATTGGGGGTACAGGATTTGTCATTCTTACTTTGTTGCTTGTAGAATATCTCAAGGCTTTCAATATGATCATGTGTCGTACCATCTCTATTTGCAACTAAATGTCGTGAAGACGTGAAATCTACCTAGCATTGACGGCCCATACATCCTATGGCCGCCATGATCAAGGGTTATTGAAGTGCATGTGCTCAACATTACCGCGGCCTGACGTTACTGTCTGCTATCATTTGGGCCAGGGCTTATTTTTCAAGTAGTCGCCTGCCAACTCGTCGGTGGACTATCTGGCAACTTAGGACGTTGAGTGGAGCCGCCTAGCTTGATCGGCCATGGAATCTCCCCGGCCAATATATGAACAAACATGTTTGAACAGAAGTCGTATGTTGAGCAGCACGATAACGGATGGGGCTAGAAACACCGCAGGGGCAGGTATCAGACTAGGAAGTGCCCAGGTCGGCTTCAGATTTGCAAGAGAACGCGGGAACTCAGCCTCACTCAATATTGGGATTTGCTAGTGTGAACAGCTGCATAGAATACATAGATACTGCACGTGGCTTAAGTGCTGGGGTTTCGAACTCGGCGCATGCCATTCAGAAGTGTGTGGCAGCCTTTAAGACTGGTAAACGCCGACCCCTTTTTTTTCTGATCGGAGACCAAGTTTATCAAGCCTTGCTCCAAAAGGTCGACTTGGCGTGCGTGCACTTCGATTTGAATGCAATTGTGGAAGGTCTACATAACCCTTGCCTAAGGGGCCTGCTTGGCAGCATGCTCTTGGTAACACACTATACGCAGATTGATTGAGCTCAAGAGTGATTTCTATTGTCCCTCCAGCGCGAAATCCGACCTGAAATTACAAGACAAGCACCGATGTAAGGCGTATCTCCTACGAACAGAGTGCGCAAGATATTGACGTTGCTTGCCGCTTCGAAAGGAGCAGGCGACGTATGTTGCCGCTTTTAAAGGCGGCAACGCCACAAGGGGCACCATAGACGCCACGTTCGTCGCCATGCAAGCTATATCGCGGCCCTGGCCCGCTCTGGAAAATCCCGACGAGCCCCTAAAAACGGTGCGGACGCCATGTTTCAAGGTCACGCGAATTCCGGGCAATCACGTAGATATGATGGCACGGGCAGATCTGGTCGGTCAGAACTACATACGTGATATGCGAGTAGGCCTGAGCTTCGCACTCGATGGATATCTGGGTTCATATTCTATGTATTTGGACAGTCTAGCAGGCGAACTGCGAAGACAACATCGACTGGGTCCCGAGCTCTCGATTTCGGTTTCCCAAGGCCGCCATAGATCACTGCGGCTCTGTTGCTTTCGCCCGACTGGAACGCGGCCCCTCAAACAAGGCTTGGACGCCCCCAAGGAAGGTTCTGTGGCGTTCACGAGCCACACGGCTCTTATCAGTCAACAGACGCCGTGGTGCCGTGGTCGCGTCTGGGCCTAATTTCAATGGGTCCAACTCCGACCAACGCACAGGAGAACGGCACCGAACACTAAATCGGAGTCAATCCAGGAACCCTCAGGCCATTTTTATCCCTGCCCTCCTATCTGATCCCTCGGACGTATCTTTATCGAACAAAACTGGATGCTTCAGCCAAAGACCGCCGTTCATTGGCCGCCAGAGGGTCACAAACTTGCTAGTCGACCATGTTGAGCGACCTTTCCAACCAAAATTATACGGCGGAAGAAATAAAACAACATGGGGTCCGAAACCGCCGCGAGTGGAGAGAACACTGACTTAGAGTAGTTTAGGAACACCAGCAGAATCTCCACGCTTTAACATTTCGCCGTGCCGCCCTGCTTGTGGCGGTATCGGCTAGTAGGCTTCCACTTTCCACCTGTAGCGCTACGGAGCACCACGATACATGATGCTCCAAAGAATGAAGTCTCCCCTCGAATGGAACATCCCGGGACCTCGGCGCTCGCATATCGCCTCATTGGGAGCGCGCGCGAGTCGAATCCCTGGACGCTCGGTCTGTTGCGCCATGGCGGTGCTGGTCCAGAGCCATGGGCGGCTCGCTGCACAGAGCGCTATCACGGCTGATCCAACCCTTTCCACGAGGCGCTCCACAGACCAGAGTTCGCTGTTTTGGGAATGCCCGCCAAGGGGTAGGTAGCAGGACGGCTGCGTGAGATTGCAGCTTTTGGCTAGGGTCGTAGTACTCCGTAGTGCTAGCCGCCTGCCACGACACCTCTATGATTTCCAAGTATGGACATGGCTTGTCTGTTTGTTCCTGGCCCCTGGATCTCCGCGCCATTTTGGAAAGACATATGCATGTCCGTACCGAGTGGTCCGCTCGGCTGTCAATACTGCTTTTCCGTGTGAGATCAACTATGCGGTTGTTCTGTTTCTCATAGCTGTTGTTGAGTTGCCCCTACTCATCACAAGCTCACGACGAGAGCCTCTTCCGTCCGTGCCATTCGTTTCTCTTTTCTTTAGTCGCTACCTATCATTCTTTGCTGCCGCCCATTTTCGAGCATAGAAGTGTTATTAGGAACACACAGGCATTCCCCGGGCCCATTTATCAAGAAAGTTCGAACTCCATGTCGGCAACGTTCGAAAGTTAGGCCAACAGTCTTTCTATGAAAGTCCGAACTCATCCTCAAGAGCCGTCCCATACCATCCAATCCTACTCGTTGGGAAACACTGCGGCAGCATAACATTTGGCTAGAGTCTTCGTGGGTTCACCAAAGATGGTATTCAAAAGTTATTTCAAGGCCCCACGGCCCGAAGAAAAGCGCAGCAATGACTCCCAGATGGCTACGCAAAGCACCCCCCAGGAAACAGAGAAAGAGTCTACACCGCCGCTCTCAACGCTGCCACCGGCCGCCCTCGTAGCGCCTAGCAGCGCGACTTCCGCCTCAGAAATGTCGCCGCCCCTTTCTAGCAGGCAATCGATGGCTGTGTCATTGCGAAACACCGCCTACTTGGACGATATCAAGCACGATATCATGGTCAACTATCTCTTTCAGCAGCAATGTGGGAAGCTGTGGATTAGCGACGGCAATGGGGAGGCTGAAGGAGTCTTGCTGAGGAAAACTCGGGGCAATTATATATCTTGTCCGCCCCAGCTCGTCCATTCTAAGTTTGCCAAGTACTGCGAGGCCCTCAATCTTCAGGTATGTGACTACCTTGGCGTTTCGTTCGACTCATATTTAACACAATTCAAGGTCGCCATAACAGTCAATTCACGCATCGTCAAGTCGTTTCTTGCGATATCGCCAAACGCTGTGGATGTGCCTTTAATGAATGGCCTTCACGTCCAAGTCCTTCCTAGCATGGATGACTTGCCCCGCGCCAGGAAGAACCAGTTCGCAGCATTCATTGCAGCTGATGCGCTCCTTGTTGTGTGGGACGATGAAGCAACCAATCTTGTGAATCGAGCCAAAATTATAGAAGCCGAGTTGACACAACTAATATGGGAGGCCGGCGAGTCAGATGACGAAGCGGACGGGACCACCAAGGAACGACCTACTGTTGCCGACTACGAGGTCGACTCTGAAAGCGGAGAAATGAAGCCCGAACATAGGTCTACGAACATAATGAACTCAGTCTTGGTTGGCTTCACTCTTGTTCTTGTTACTACGATGCTCGGGGCTGGTTTCAGGCAACTAGCCATTGAAATCACGGTGGACCACGGTTTCATTCGGCTAGCATTTCTTGCCCTCACTCCAGTCCAGATATTTTTCACTCTGGTAGGATTTTCACTGCATCTGGGGGCGTGTGGGTGTGCTAATTTGCGTTACAGTTCTTTGCCCAGGTGATTGTTGGGTGCATTGCACAATGCATTGGCCCAGTACGCCAGATGACGCTAAACTCCAAATACTACTCCGCGAAGCTGCCTCGCCGCCTCACCAATCGCCCTCTTCCTCATGTCACTATCCAATGCCCCGTTTACAAAGAGGGTCTAGCATCTGTCATCGCTCCGACAGTGAGATCAATCAAACAAGCAATGTCTATCTACGAACTTCAAGGTGGTACAGCAAACATGTTCATCAATGACGACGGACTCCAACTTATCGACGAGGAGGAGCGGCAAGCTCGCGTCAATTTCTACGCGGACCACGGGATTGGATGGACAGCCAGACCCAAACACGGCGCCAACGGCTTCCAACGCAGGGGGAAGTTCAAAAAAGTATGTCATTCCTTCCATTCCATGGATACTGCACGGCATTAACACACACCTAGGCGTCAAACATGAATTTTGGGTTGATGCTTTCTAACAACGTGGAACAAAAGCTGGCATGTATCCGAAGGACTCCAGGATGGATTCAAGACGACGAGTCTAAGGCATACGATGCGGCATTAAAGGAAGTCATCGAGGAAGATGGCCGTGCCTGGGCCGACGGGAATATTCGCGTTGGCGATTACATTGTGCTGAGTACGTGCGACATATTCTATAATCTCGCTACATTATTCTAATCTGCGTCCTAGTTGATTCGGATACACGCGTGCCTTCCGACTGCCTGATGGATGCAGTCAGCGAGATGGAGCAATCACCCGAAGTGGGAATTATGCAGTTCTCTTCTGGAGTCATGCAAGTCGTGCACACATACTTCGAAAACGGCATCACGTTCTTTACCAACCTCATTTACACTGCCATCAAGTACACAGTGTCAAATGGAGACGTTGCTCCCTTTGTTGGTCACAATGCTATCCTTCGTTGGTCTGCCATCCAACAAGTATCGTACGACGACGACGACGGATACGAAAAGTTCTGGTCCGAGTCTCACGTTTCCGAGGATTTCGACATGTCGTTGAGGCTGCAGGTTAACGGATACACTATTCGGCTTGCTGCCTGGGCTGGCGAAGGCTTCAAGGAGGGAGTATCTCTTACCGTATATGATGAACTCGCTCGATGGGAGAAATACGCCTACGGGTGCAACGAACTTCTGTTTCACCCGATTCGATTCTGGCCTGTCCGCGGTCCGTTTACGGAGCTATTTCGAAGATTTTTGTTTTCCAACATTCGGTTCACCTCCAAGATAACTATCATATCCTACATTGGGACATACTATGCTATCGGGGCGGCGTGGATCATGACGACAGCGAACTACTTCGCCATGGGTTGGTTCAACGGCTACCTAGACAAATACTACATCGATAGTTGGAAAGTGTGGTTCTCCATCGTTATCGTCTTCAACGGGTTGGGTAACATCGCCTTGGCCGTAATGCGATACCGAATTGGAGAGAAGACCTTCCTCGCCGCTCTTGTCGAGAACTTCAAGTGGATCCTTATGCTTGCAATCTTCCTGGGCGGTCTTTCTTTACACGTTTCTCAAGCACTGCTCGCGCATATGTTTGAAATAGACATGACGTGGGGTGCTACGAGTAAGGAGGCCGAGTTCTCAAATTTCTTTATTGAAGTACCAAGGGTCCTGCGCAGCTTCAAATTCAGCATTGCCTTTGCCGTGCTTGGCATTGCGACTATGATTATCCTCGCATGCGGCCCGTTTGTCCCTTACGACTGGAGAATCCAAGATTTTGTTGCGATTCTACCTATGGCGACCGTCACCGTGAGCCATTTACTGCTGCCAATAGCTCTCAACCCGGCTTTGATGACCTTTTCTTGGTAGATACATTCTTCTTGTGGCCCTTCATTTTAACTTTTGGGAGCTAGTAGCAGATTGCCAGGTTTAGGAAGCAAAGGACGTTGGTTTGGTCGGGTGGATAATTTACGATACTAGGGACGTCTTAGAGGAAATAGACAAGCAGATACACTGATCCGTGTATAGTACATATAGAGAAATAATGGTAATAGCTTGACTGTCATCTGAATTACAAAGAGCCCTTTTGACTACCCTGTCAGTAATGGTTCGAAAGACATCACGCTGCATGTTTCCAATAAGCTAGTAATGAAGCCAATCAAAACATTGCACGGATCTCGACTTAGGGAGGACGCAACTTGTGTGATAATTTAACGTTGAGGCTAACTAAAGAGGCAAGTCAGTCGCTATTTTCACCCTCGTCATCACTAAGTTCTTCCCTGTCGTCAAATGTCATATAACCAGGAGCTTTGTCGCCCATTATCCGCGTCCACGCGAGTTTCACGGGATCCAGAACGTCATCCTCCAGTGCAATACCAGAGAGTGGTGATGACAATCGTATCTCCCTTGCCCCTACGTTGGCCTCGCTCGCGCCGAATGTGGGCACATGTTGTTCAAAATAAAGAGACCAAATAATTTCCGCCGGTGACTCTTCTCCGTCGACCAAGGAACGCAGGAGAACTTGAGCTGCTGCTTTTAGCAGTGCAGATCGTTGTGGGGCGAGGAGATTAGTGGTGGCATATAAGATAGCTGGTAACAGAAGTTAGCTCCAGTGCCACCAAACGTATATCAAGCGTGAAGATGATGTAAAGAACCGCAATCAGGTTGTCAGAGATTTAGTCTTCAATGGAGTTGCAGACAATGTAGGTAAGTATTCAGTTCGGAGTCATCATTGCTTGTTATCGCCTAAACAGGGCAGAATTGCTAGGGTAATGAAGATAGACTCACTTTGACCACTAGGACATTCGCCAGTGTCGCTTGAATGAGCGAACACATATATTGGCGGCGCATTACTCCCTTGATCGGATTCTTCGGTAGATATTGATCCTGACGGGAAGTAAACCACGGCCCCTGCGGGACGGGGACTGCCCTCTGATATCGGAGGAAACAATGGAACGAGAGGTGAAGAGACAATAAAAATAGCTCGTGAAACTGATTGAGATGTAGAGGAGCCCGGAGTAGCGGCGTCCTCTAAGCCGCCGCGTGTTGTTCTAGAGGGAAGGTCGTCACGAGAACCTACAATCCAATCGGCGGTTACGGAAATTCCTCCACCGAGTCCGACGCGCACTGCTCTGGACTGACTTGACCCGTCGTCATTTTGTTCGCCCACTTTTTCGTCACTTTCAACTCTGACCACCCCTGTCCCGAGAATATAGACAGCACCACCTACGGCTCCCGCACGACATGCAACTTGGGCGATCTCAGACAAACCACCCCACTTGGGAATCAAAGACCCAAACCCGGCGCCGAACACTCCCATCGAACGAAGATGCCTCGCTATCCTTTGCAAAGCAAGGATAGTGGTTGTATGTGAGTGATGTTCGAGGCTTAGTGTAAGAGCCAAAAGTGGATCGTGTAGGTCCTTGGGGAGCTTGAAGTGTTCTACTAGGAAGTCCGTAAAAGGCCGTGAAGCAAATGGTTCCCATACATCGGCTTGCGCTTCGTACTCCGCTACGAAACGGAGAAACTTTACCAGAGCGCGCTTTGAACGTATCTCTATGGCGTCGGAAGCGAAGACGTCCTCTCGAGAGGAAGGGATTTTCGTTAACTTTGGTCCCGCAGTAGGCGACGAAGATGGGTCTTCAGGGGAGCGATTGAAGACCCACCAGCTGCCTACAGGAAGAAACTCGAGTTGCCGGTGCACTTTCGAGGACACTAGGATTGGCAGGAGTGCAGAGCGCGTAAAGATCAAATGCGGCGCCAAAGATAGGCTGTAGGCGCGCGAAGGACCCAATTTGGTGGATGCGCCCGACTCGTCGGGGCCTGAAGGCTTTTCGACAGCTCTGGCACCAAGTGAGTAGGACGATGGCCGTTCGATGACCCATGACCGGGCTTCCTGCAAGCTAAAAGCGGCTTCGTTGCCCCCGTAGAAGTCATTTCGATCCACGTGTAGGATCTTCTTATTGGAGCGAGACAGAGCTCTTCATGACGGACTAGGTCAGTCAGACTTTTGCAACCCAACAGCACGAAAGAAACGAGAGTGGCAGGCCTACAGGACTAAGAGTGATTGTTGGAGGCCGGTTCCCGAGACGATGACATCCCAGTGTGTGCCCTCCAAAGCGTCCATGACGGCAGAGAAAGGCGGTGTGGTGGAACAGAGAGAAGAGTCGAGGAGGATCTACCTAGGTGCCTACCTCCTACCTGCCTATGAACGTGAATGCTGACTCATTCTCGGACCGCGGCTTCCGCGGCTCGACCTCGTGGCATGACGGCGCGGCCCGCTCGCAATTCTTTCCGCACCATGCTCGCGTTCAATCACCAGCATGCCGTCGCTCCCATGGCATGCTAATTGATGCTGGCGGCTTTCGCTGGCTGCCTAGAATACGCGGGAGAGCAAATGCTCGTCCTGTATCTGCTGCTCCGGATTTGACCTGAATTGAGCGGTTCGTTTGCGACGATACACGTGCTCGTGGAGTGCTCAGCGCCCGCCCTATGTAGCTACTATCGTGCGCGAGGTTCTCGTCCTCGATGTTGCCGACGGCGTCGATATACTGAATGGTGCCGCAGCCTCCCGCACCACAGGCAAATCGCTGCCACTCAAGGAGCGGGTGTTCACTGCGGGGATCAAAGAGCTGGGCCGGATGCGGCACGTGATGTCGCGGAGGTGCGTCGCGCGCCTCGTGGTTGCTGGGCTCGCAACCCTCCCTCACGACGCGCCGCACCGTGGCTTCCCCGTCCGCTCGCATTCGCCAGGTGCTCCCGCCGGTGGAGTAGTCCCGTACCGTCATGGCCCGCCTGCGCGATGTCAACATCACCGCCTTCTTCAAGCCCGCCGACTGTGATGACCGCAAACCCGTCCCCGGGGCCCGCGCAAGTGCCCAACGTTCGACCCAAACTTCATCGCGCACCCCGCCGGCTCGATCGGATCGCCGCCTAGACGCAAAGAAGCCACGGAAGCGCCAGCTAGCATCGGTCGATGCCCATCAACCTCCGCTAAAGCGGCCATCGCCGTCTCCATCGCCGCATCGCCCACCCAAAGCGACGCCTGCGCAGTCCACCATGCAAACACGCGCGCAATCTGCCCGCGATACGTCCGCCGATGTGGCGACCTCAAGCAACCAGCTCAGAAGCGACGCCGCAAATCAGTCTTTCTCTTCCCTGGCTTCACTATCGCAGACTACTACCACATCAAGACGTATTATAAAGAACGGCCATGAGATTGTCAGAACGTCCGATACGGAGGACGACTCTGATTCGTCGCTAGAGGATCTTTCCGCCTTGATAGCTGGGAACAATAGAAAGAAGCCACCAAATCCCCAGTCCACCTTCACTCCGCCTTCTCGATCAGTGGGAGATGGTGGCCGAGATATGAACCGCAATTACCGTTTCCGAAGCTCGGCGTCAGACCTATTCCCCAAGTCGCGCACGAAAGCACCCCGCGTCTTTCAGAAACCAAACTATTCCTTCACTCTCGACCAGCTGGTTGATGTGGCAGGGAAGAACGCCGAACGCGACAAGCGGGTGGCTGAACAACGCAAACTGCTAGAAGCAAGCTCGGAGACTGGGACTAATGGCGCAACCTCTGATGTCGGCTCCGATCTAGAAGACGAGGAAGGCCGGGCTCATCAGCAAAAGCTCAGGCTGGCTGTTGAACGAACGGTAACTCGGGAAACTCAAGTTGTCTGCAACTTGTTCGGCGAGACACCGCAAGAGAAGGCTCGCAACCCTTTTCCAAAGGATGCCTTGCCGAAGGATGGGTGGACTGCACTACTGCAAGGTTGGCATACTATTAACTGAGGCCTGAGATACACTATGCTGACATTGTAATAGGAGAAAAGACTCGAGACCAAGCCTTTTTGTCTGGATTCGTGGCCACCATGAACACGGTACACCATTTACCCGTGGAAGTGCTGCTATGGATACTCGATGATAGTAAGGTTCTTGCCCAAGAGTTGTTTCACACTATCTAACCTCAATGAAGTTTTATTACAGCCGCGGGAGGACCTGAATTATGCATATTCAGCGCTTCTAGAGGTGAGAACTTCCTTCAGCGCTTGTCGGGAGGATCGTAAACTTACTTGGCCGGCTTTTTACAGACCTCATGGAAAAGGTTACGGCCTCTGCTGGATCGTAATTTGCTACAATCGATGCTCAGGACTCTTGGATGCCTGGAAGATGCGTATGACCTGGAGAAACAGGTTCCCCACTCGTTCCAGGAACCGAACTGTGAGATTGAAAGGCCATTCTTAGGTCGCACAGATGTTGACCATCGCATAGCACCGAAGCCTTCCGCTCCGCCAGGTTTGGCGAGATTCCTCCAATTACTTTGTAAACTAGGCGGAATGTAAGTTAGTTTTTCGCACGACGAGCAATGACTTCCCAGACTAACTACTTTACAGAATGTTGGATGATGCCCGAGAGTATGCTATTGCGGTATTACTTCGACTGTCGCTCGATAACTCTGTTCGATCTTCTGCGCTTATCCTAGGCTGTCTGCAGGATGCACTGTTAGAACTTATTACCGGCATTTCCGCTTCTGTCGCCGATCCAACACTTTCACGACTAGCACGGCAATTATATTCTGCGCTAGCTATAAGCTCATCAGCAGATGCAAAGTCCAAGAATGCGCTGTCTATTCTCCAGTATTGGCTTGTATCAACTATACCGGCTACACATCCCCTAACCCACAAATTCCGACGGCATATGGCCATGTGCTCCTTCCTTGGCTCTTCATCACGAGCCATACCTGACTATATTGAAGCAAAGTACTTTGAATACATCCTGGTTAGTCTTAGTAAGGACGAACAGTACACTCCCACTCGAACAACGGATTATGCCGCCCTTGGAGCGCGGATGTCTCTCCTAGACGTTGCGATCGATATAGGTTTCCGACCTATGCACTTTGAGGACCTGCTTTGCCCAGACGAAGTCGTTCCGGCCTCCGATGCGGCTGGAGAGGGAGGTAAGAGTTCGAAACAGAAACCTCGCTCAAAACTTTTTCAAAAACGGGGCGCTCCCGCCAAACCAAAACGCCCAGCGGCCGAGGCTGCCTTCAACGCAGCAGTTGCCGCTGTTGCGCACCGGATCGCGTGGATTGGGGAGCGTATCATCGAGGGGGGTAGCGGGCACATGCCCCGCGTCGAGGCGAAGCAGATAATATCGCGCCTCCAATTCCGGCTGGAGCACGCTGTGAGCACGGAGCGGAGGCGCCGGCGCGGCGTGCTCGACGTGGTGGAGTTTGGCGAGGATTCCGACGGAGACAAGCCGGGTTTGAAGACGTGGCTAGTGAGGCCCGACGGCGCGAAAGAATCAGCTGATGGGACCCCTGCTGAAACCGAACACAATGGAGTCGGGCCAATCGATAGCGAAGGCTTCGGATAGACGAAACTTGAACGGAAGTGGACTGCTGAACCAGACAACGCCTTCGAAGAGAAAGCGGCCGGCACGCCGAACCGAGGTATGGAAATCTGGGAGCGTGGTGTTCGAGATATTTCTTTTGTCAAAAATAGGATTGATCCCATAGCGTCGGGATGGAAGAGTATACTGTTTCAGTCCGCACAGGATATGGAGTATCATTATTGTAGGGAAAAAAAAAATAGACCACCATTTTCTAGAGATTGATATCAAAACAGCACTAGAGGCTCCGCAATGCAAAAAAAAAAAAAAAAAAGTAACGAACAAGCGCGATATTTATGACCACTTCAAATTGCTCCAAACATCATCCAAAACCGTCTGCTACTGAAAGTAACCTGCCAAAAGGTTGCCCGTAGCTCGTCCCGAAGGACGAGCCTTCGACAAACTGGCGTTCATTGAACGCATCTAAATACCGCCATTGCCATTCTTCTCGTCGATATGACGATACCTGATCAGCTCACCACGATATTTGATAACCATGACAGTGCAAAGAAGCATGATCACGTCGATCCCGACAATGCCAAATGCCATGGTGAAAATCAAGTCTAGATAGCTGTTGGCGAAGTTCGAAAAGGGGCCGACACAGCCTTGCTTCTGAGCCGCGACTAGAGTGCTCGAGCAGGTGTTGTCCATAATGAACGGCGGAGATGTGCTGTTGATATAGCCACAGCAGTCGAACTAGAGCAGAGCAAATCCCATTAGCGTGCATGGTCTCGATTAAGGCCCACCACACCCCAAATATCCGCCTTAACTCCTCAAAAACAAGACCAAGACGCGCGTACCTTTTGCTGCAACAAGCTCTGGCTCAAGCGGCTTTCCTGGCCCCACAAGCGTTCGATATTGGACCGCGTCTCTAACGTGTCGAACCAGATATTGATGCCGAGGGCCAACGTGAAGATGGCGCAGATGACGACGAGCCAACCATGGGCGCGCAACCAGCCGCGGTTCTGCGGCAGGGCAAGCGCAGGCAGAGATACGAGGAAAGTGAGGAAGACGAAGATCGCATTCACGATGCCGGCTAGGAGTATCGAGAGTTAGTGTAGCTCATGGTGAACAGCGAGCATTCAACGACACTGGATAGACGCGTAGGACCACCGGATTTCGAGACCGAAAGCCTGAAACATTTCCACGAAATTCGTAATGACTTTGGATTCCAGTTCCCGAATTCGCCATTCTCCTGTTCGCATCTCGAAATCCCCATGCCCCCAACGGCTCCCTTCCCCCGGAACGTAGACTAACCTGTAAGCGGACACTGCTCGAGCAAAACGTGTGTAGCGACGGTATCCAGCTGCGGCGTAGCTCTCATCTCGGCCTCGCTCATCACGGCAAACGCGATGATCAAGCATCCTCCGGCGAGGAAGAGCAAGTCGACCCCGATGAAGGTCCACATCAACTTGTTCGGCATCTTGGCGAGCTTTTGGACTGGTATGCGGGAAAGACTGAAACCGGCGAAGGGACGATGGATTCGATGAGGGTGGGCCGTTCAACGGCCGGGGAAAAAGGTGAGGCCAGGCGCCCTCGACCTGTCGAAAGGAAAGACTGCGGTGAGGCTGGAGAGAACGTAAAGCGGGATGCCGCGAAAGCAGTGAGAGCGCCAGCGACTCTCACTGCAAAAGGAGCAGACCCGCGTACAGTCGCGCAGAGGCGAAGGGAAAGAGGACAAGAAAAGGCCACTATACACAGAAGAGAAGGACGAGGAGAGAAGGAGACGGCAAAGCCAAGCAAAAGCGAAATGGGGACATGATGGGCATTAACAGAGCGTGCAAGGGACCCACTATGGCTGGGGGCGGATCATGAGAGGTGGCTGCTTCATGAGGCGTTTCAGGTCCGTGGCAGGTCGGAGGTCGCAGCGCAGCGGGTCGACGGGCCTGGCGCTTCGCGAGAGGGCGAGAGGGCTGCGCTCCGCGACCGTGCGTGCCGCGGCAAGCCGACGGATCCGCTACAGAAGTCGGTGCCGGCGGCCAGAACACATTGGGCGCCTCGTTACGAAGACTCAGGAGCGTTGATGTATCCAACTACCTACACATGTGCGAGACTGAAGCCTATAGGACCCAGCAACAGGTTGGATGGACGGGGAATCAGGGATTCTTGGGGGCGAATGGTCGGCGGCGAGTGGTCAGCGGCGGGTGGCCGACTCCCTACCGGCGCCAGGAAGGGGCGACCCAGGCGCCAAGCGTCGGCCGAGGACGGCAGCTTCTGATTGGCCGCGCCGCAAGCTTTCAATTGTAGCCCGTTGTAGGCGGGGAGAAGGGAAGGATCTGCCGGTACATCCGCTACCACGTAAGAGTTTTCAACGCGAAGTTCGAGCCGAAGGGAAATCGCTAAGGCACTAGGATAGTACTACGTACAGGTATCTGCCAAGTACCGGAATGTGCGCAGTATAGACATCTACCGCGTATGTACGTACCTACCTCCCTACGTATGCAACAGTTGCGCCAACGCCGGACGGTAGCACTCGAGTGCCACCGCAGGTACTAACGTGCTCACATGCTTCAGCGGACTGAAGGTGGAAGCCTTCATCCAGGCCGGGGCTCTTGCGCTACGGTCCCTGCTGAATGCAGCAGCTGAGTTGCCTCATCGGGGCCAGCTCGCCAGGCGGAGCCCGGTGAAGCCAGGGGACGGGTGGAGGTAGGTGCAACCAGCGCCAAATCACGTGCGCTGCGGCACTGCAGCGCACCTTGAGCGGCGTCGGGCCAATGGCGGGGCGCGCGCAAGGGAGGAGCGAGACCCACTCGCGTCGGCGGTTCGCCGTCAGGCGGCCGAGATTGGCACGCCGGCCCCGTGGTCCCGCGCTCGCTTGCCGCTTGCGCCACTGCGCGGAGTCCAAGATAAGGCAAGGCATGTAGCTGCTCTACCAGCAGCACGTATGTACCTGGGTAGGCACCTAGGTGGGTACCTACTTTTTCCAAGTGTGAAGTAGACTATTGTACGTAGTACGGATGTACTTCGAGGCACTGCGGCTGCCTTGGCTTGACACTCTGGTGGCCGCGTCGCTCGAACGAAAGACGTCGAGGGACACCGGGGGGCAGCGATGGGAACCCGGGCGGGCAGGCCGCAGACGGCGCGACCGGGGCTGGGGGGCGGGGGAGTGCGACCAACCGCAGGGCCCGGCCGCCAGGAGACCGCTAAAAGCCGAATACAGCCCCGTCCGCACCCCCGTTCTCACCTTCCCCAAACTTTCCTTCGCTTTGCCTCTCTGAGCGACAGCCTCGCACGCTGTGCCCTGGCGCGCCCTCCCAAGCGCACGCCCGACTCTGCCTTCACTCTCCCCGGTCGCGTCGCCGCCTGCGCTGTGCCCGCGAGCGGTTCGCAGGGCCGCTCTTTTTGCAGCCAGTCTGCACACGGCTAAGTAAGCAAGCCTACCTCCTCCCAAAACGCCCGGCCGCCACTCCATCACGGGACTCGCGCTACTCCACCCGCTGCTCTCTGCTCGGCGTGCTGGACGGGGTGACCGGCTGCCCGCTGCCGGCATGCGCCAGTAACAAAACGCTAGCAAGAGTTAGTGCTCACTTTGGACTCCCCCCCTCCCGGTTCCCTGACCCTGGCGGGCTCTGGTGCCGGCCAAATGCTTTTCCTGCCTCCGCCCGCCCACGCCTCCCCCACCTAGCAACAACAAACCCCCCCACCCCCTTTTCCCCCGGGCCAGGCGCAGCGTCGACTCGACGACTCGACGCAAGGCGCTCGATCGGGGGGGAGGAAGTGGGAGGGAGGGGGGGAGAGGCAGGTGCGGCGGCCGCTCGGCGCGAAATAGCAAGGGTCCGGGGCGCAGTCGCGATGGGAGCGACGAGAGCCCCGGCGACGGCGGTGTCCGGGCGCAGTCGCCGACGGCGACGTGGTGGGTGGTGGTGGCAGCGGTGGTGGTGGAGGGCGCGCCCGCCGCCCTCGCCCTGCCCGGGGCCCGCTGCGTGCGACGCCCGCGCTCCCGCGCCTCGGCCGCCCGCTGCCGCTGCTGGCTGCTGCCCTTCCCCTTCCTTGCATTGCTGACCAGCCGCTCCGCAGTCTGTCCTGCCCAACGCATCCCTCTGCTCCAGCTGGGCTTTGCCGGATTCATCCTTAACATCGCCTGCTTAGGGCTGCGTGCGCGCGCGCTCGTCGACCTGCCATTTGCCGCTCCGCCCGCGCCCCGAGCCTCGCTGCCGGGCCGTCCGCCGCCCGCCCTCCTCTAAGTTCCCAACCGGTAAGTCCCCACACGCCAGGCTCGCCCGCCCGCAAAGAGTAAGGTCGAACCAGTATACCCAAACAGTCATAACCTCTTTCATCCGCCGCGACCACCGACCCTCCTCTCCCGCCATGGCGAGTGAGATCACCGACCACGACCAGAACGCCTCGCCCTCCGCGCAGGATGACCAGGGCAACGGCAATGGCGCCCTCGCCCAGCAACCCGATGCCAATCGCGGCATAAAGCGCCAGCGCCCGTCCGCCGCCGACGACGATGACGACGACGAGGACAAGCCCGGCCGTGAGCGCCGCAAAATCGAGATCAAGTTCATCCAGGACAAGTCGCGCAGGCACATAACCTTTTCGAAGCGCAAGGCCGGCATCATGAAGAAGGTGAGGCGCGCCTCCACCCACGCCCCGCTCGCACGTTCCCGTCGGCATTCTTTTCGCTCTTCGTTCAATCCCTCGCCGCCGCCGGCTGTTGTTGTTACCACCGTGCGCGCGCGCGCGCGCGCGCGCGCGCGCGCGCCTTGTCGCAACAGCATCGCGTCGCACCACGGCCCCCCCCGCACAGCTCCTTTTTTTTTTCTAGGCCACTATCTGACCATTGTTATTAATGCGTTCGCCAGGCGTACGAGCTCTCGGTCCTGACGGGGACTCAGGTTCTGCTCCTCGTCGTCTCCGAGACCGGGCTCGTCTACACCTTCACCACGCCGAAGCTCCAGCCCCTCGTCACCAAACCGGAAGGCAAGAATTTAATTCAGGTGCGTCGGTTGCTTTGACGATTTCTTATCTTCTTTGCTCATTGCGCGCCTTGGGCCGCATACTGTCCTTCCCGTGGCCTAGCATAACGCCCTGGCTTCGAACGTCTTTCGGCCGTCGTTCTGCGCAAACTGATACAATCGACCGGTGGAAGGCCTCCCTTCACGTCTTGTCTCGTCTCCTGTCTTGGCTAGCTGCGGTTGCTAACTGTCAGGCATCTTGCAGGCGTGCCTCAATGCTCCTGATCCGACTTCGGGCAACGAGAACGGTGTCGATGGCGAAAATGCCGTTGAGTCTCCCGAAGAAGCTTCTCACCCTCAGGTGCCTGCTGGCCAACCTGGAATGCCGCGCAATGCTGGAATGCCACCTACTTACGCCATGACTCCGGAGCAGGCCATGCAGTATCAAAGCTACCTGCAGCATCAGCAGCAGCAACAGGCCACGGGCCAATATCCGGGGATGGCGCCCCAGCAGCGTATGCCCACGCACCCACAACATCAATGAGGGACAAATGCCGAGGCAGCTTGTTGTCTCTTTCCAAGATATTTGATGAACAAAACGGTGGCTGCATGTGCATTCTGTTCCCCTGCACACACGCTTTTAATTTGGGGCTGCTGGCGCGTCTTGTTTCTTAAAAGGTGACGATCTGCGCAGGAAGGGAGTTTAGGATGTTCAGTTGCTTGTGTGTATGTGCTAAAGGCCTGAACCACTGCACTCGGGATTTTCCCTTTCTTTCCTTTCGCCGTTCCTACGTTGAGGCATATTTGCCCAACTGGCTGTATTGTCTTTTTTTTTTTTCCTTTATGTTCAACTCTCCCGGTTCCCTTCAAAAACTTCTTTGCTCTTCCCCTTTTGCCCATTCCATCCCTGGATGACTTGAACGAAGTTGTTGTTCTTGAGTCCAGGTTCCGATGTTGCGCGTCCAAGCCAAGCGGGATGGTTTGATCGGTATGTTCTTAAGAAGTAGGGTAGGGCTGAGGGAATGGATGCTGGGAGCTAGGATCCTCTGGATGGTCGGGTCATGTGAAGTAGGCTGGGTTGCGAATCCGGGAATTAAGTAGTAGTCACGTAGGTCACGAAATGGTGGGCGATGGGCTGTTAAAGTAGGTAGGTGTAATGTTCTCGGTTGGCGGACTGCAGATATGCGGACCATCCTCCGTGGCAAGGTTCAATACCCGAATAACACTTAATAAGTGCAGGGGACTGACTGACTGGCGGGTTTGAAAGCATTGTGTTTTGTTTGGTTGGCTTGTCAATGGTTAAATGGCTTGTATATCAAGCCTTGATTCCGTGTCTAGTCCCTCTGTATGGCGAATTTCAAGTCCCGCGTTCGCCTGGAATATATCTCTTGAATGCTGTAGTCCATGCAAGGTCAATTGCCCTACCGTGCTCTCTCTCTCTCGACGCCTGGGATCTGCAAGTTTGCTTGTTGAACTTAGACCCAATATTCATAGGTTCCTAGGCTTGCAGACTACCGTAACCCCGTACTTACAGCTGTGGAGCGGGAAAATTACGTCATGCATGATCGTATTATTTCTTCGCCAAGGCACCATAGTGTAGCAGGGTAGAGCACTTTACCTAGGACCAACACCTAAAGAACAAAGGAAGCGTCACGTCTTCACTGCTTTACAGCATCATGTAGTCTAGTTCAGAGAGGCACCGTTGCTTACTAACTAACTTTTGGTAATGAGAAGAGGAAAAGACAAGAAAGGGGCAGAGGAAAGCCTTTGTGTGTGTGTGTGTGTGTGTGTGTGTGTGTATGTGTATGGCCAAGGCAACTTGACTTGTGCGTGTTGAATGATTGTTGTGTACAGGGGAAGAGAAACCCAACCTACTTAAAAAAAAAAAAAAGGTCACGTGCAACTGGGAAAACAAACTGCCAAAAAGGGGCGTTAGGGGTGGTGCCGCCCTACTCTACTACAACAGTAGTTGCAACTGTATAACTATTATTCACAAATGCAGGTATATCCCCACAAAGGGGTAGAGTTAACCTTATTGGGGGTTCGGGTTAGGTTCCTCCTGAAGGTCTAGCATAATCCCATTGGGGGTGGGGGGAGATTTTTTTTTAAAAACTAGATAGGGTGGGACTTTAGGATTATATTAAAAGCTATACCCCTTCTAAGGAACTTGAATATAACCGTACTATTGCAGCAGGGCAGAGCACTTTACCTAGGACCAACACTTAAAGAACAAAAGAAGAGACACGTCTTCACGGCATCGTGTATTCGAGTTCGAGGAGACACCATCGTTTTTACTAGCTAACTTTTGGATAAGGGGAAAGAAAATCAAAGAAAAGCAAAAGAAAAGCTCTTGGTGTGTGTGTATAGCAAAGGCAAGTTGAATAGTGTGTGTGTGTGTGTGTGTGTGTTCGTGTGTTAAGTGAAGGAATGGGTGAATGTCTCTGCACGTGGGGGAGAAAAACCTAACACATATAAAGGGAAAGAAATCACGTGCAGTTGGGGAGAAAGAAACTGAAAAAGGTGTGTTAGGGGTGGCGCCGCCCTGCTCTACTGCACTATACTATAAAATTTTTTCTAATACTAAGGCCTTGCTCTAATAGAAATCCAAACCTTAGCTTACTAGGCCTAATCCTACCCTGTTAGGGTTTATGTTGGGTTTCTCCCCTTAAGGTTTGGCGTAGTCCTATTTACGGTAAGGCAGGGTGGAATTTTTAACTTATATAATATGTATTCTAAGACTATAGTCTATAATAGAGTAGGGTAAGGTCGGGATAGGGTCTATTAGGTCGGGGTTTAGATTTCTATTAGGGCAAGATCTTAGTATTAGAAATGGGTTTTTACAGTATAGTATAGTTATATTTAAGCCCTTTAGAAAGTGTGTAGCTTATAATATAATCCTAAAATTCTACCCTATCTAGGTCTTAAAATAAGCTCCCCCTACCCCCGATGGGATTATGCCAAACCTTCAGGAGGAACCTAACCTGAACCCCCAAAAGGGTCAACTCTGCCCCTGTGTGGGCCATACTCTAGACTCTGCACACCCGTCGATGCCTCGGGGGGCTCTACACTTTTGTTACCACGTTTCCATCGCAGAACAGCATGTTGCTTTTTGTTGGCTTGGTAGCAAATATACATATATACAGTCAAATTCTCGCCAACGAATAGATTATATAGCATAGTCCCCGTAGTTCTAGTCCTCGATACAACATAAGCTGGCTAGCCTGCCTTGCGCACTTAACATCACACAGCCTCATGATATGATTGAAAGTGAGAAACATCGGTCCCCCACCGTTAGCAACTATCCCACCTCTCATATCATGTTGTTAGACGAATCTACGCGACTAAGCACGCGTGGTAGTCCGCTTCAAGTGGAATCGACCAATCAATCAATTCGGTTGCTCTAGACTCTAATCTAGGGGAATGCCGTCGTACTCGCCGTATCCGAGGGCGAGATTCATGTTCTCTGGTCAAACTAATTAGCATAACGTCTTTCGTACTTAAGGAAGCGACCGGTGGTTTAGGATAATGCAAGAAAGGACAAAAAGAAACGAACTCATACGTAAACATTGCGTAGCCGCGCCTTTAAGGAGGTTGTCAATCGTAGCATTGACGACAACTCTCCTGCCGGAACTGTGGACAGCAAAGCCACCGACCTCGACACCGTGCTTGCCGCTGATGTTTTTGACCACTGGTGACTCTCCAGTAATCTTGACGAGCTTCTCACCGGCGTATCGATCTTGATACAGCTGTCGGATGTCGCGCGCCTTCATCTCCTGCGACAAGGGTATGGATATAGTGTGCTGTTTGAGAGCCGCTAGTAAGTAACACCGTACTTAATAGTAACTAGAGGAGTAGTGAAAATAACGCGATTGGGAATGGCGCTTACATGGATGCCTTGAAACCAAACCGCTACATGCGGAATAAATGCAACATCAGTACCAAGCTGATGACTGATTTCGCGCTCATGGATATGATCCGTGAGGGAGTACGGAATGAGATTGTCCTTGAGGTTGGCCACATCGTTTTTTGGCGAAGGCTTCGTCCCAGCGCCAGAGTAGCCGCTTACACCGAATACAGTAGGTTGGCCGCCCAAGAATTCAAGGATTGGTGCAATGCCGAGCTGAGCAGCGGTAGCATAGCAACCCGGGTTCGAAATGCGCCTGGCTTCGTAGATTTTGCCTCTGTCGACTAGTTCAGGGAGCCCGTATGTCCAGTTAGGGTCAAAGCGGTAATCGGCGGAAAGGTCGACAATGACCGTCTCCGGGTTGCCTGCCGCATCGACAGCATCGACAAACGGTTTGCAGACGCCGTTTGGAAGGGCCATCACCCAGCAATCAATCTCACCCTTCTCAGCCATTCGCCGAACATCATCTGAGGTCAGGTTTTCGTACGTGATCTTTCGCTTGTCGTACCCTTGGAGAGGCTTCCCGGCCAATTCTCGAGAGGAAACGTGTCGCAAATCCATGTTGGGGTGCTTATTGATGAGGTCGATGAGTGCCTGACCGGTATACCCACGAGCGCCGATAAGCGCCACCTTAGATGGCCAATCCTTGCTTTGAAATTTAATCCCGTATGGAGGATTGGGGTTGGTAGTCGCATAGCCTCGAGCCTGGCCCGTTCCAATTGAACAAGCGTGAGGAAGAGGTCGACGCGGGCCAAGGGAGCTCGTGGAGTAAGAACGCCGTTGCTGTTGCATGCGAACTGCATTGTCACGAATGCGGGTTGCTGCGTCGGCCGCGCGGTGAAGCTGGTGCTCAAGGTTGATGTCACCGAACATGCGACGCCCGTGCTGCTTGAACTCGGTCATGAGCGCAAATTGCTCTTCGATATTCTCCACACCGGTCCAAAAGAGCAAGTCATTCTCTCGGCGGACAGTTCCGTCCGCTTTTTCAGCGAACCAAGCCAGATTTTCGTCGCTCTTGTCCACTGTCCACATTAGCTTCGGAAAGTCACTCATAATATGAGAAAAGACATTCTCGGCCTGGTTGCTGAGCCATCCACCCTTGGTGACAGTGAAGGTCGCGAGGTGGGCACAGCTTGCACCCTCGTCCGGCGGAACAACAATGGCTAATGCTTCCATAGCAGAATCAAAATATGCCTTGAAAGGTCTCTTTTGTATGTCTTCCAAATACCGGTCAACCACGGCCTCAGCATCGACACCCTCCCTATCTCGCACAAGTACCTTCTTGAGCTTGCCGATATCTTCAAAGTCCGAAAGTTTCTCGACCGTTAATTGGGCGTTCCCCCTTCGAATTAAGGTGCCGGCACCGGTATCAGTAAATAATTCCTTTTGAAGATGGTCTGGGTGGATGATCGCAACACTAGACGAGCGGGGGAGGTCGTCGAGTAGTTGCTTCATCTCCTTTATCTTCAGCCGTGTCCCATGTTTTACCCACGCTTGCTCCATCAGGCCATCATATTCTTGGTCCAGATTGATGGTAGAGATTTTCTTTTTCGTAATTCCGTGGAACAGGCCGCCCTTTTCAGATAAGTAGACAATCTTTAGCGGCTCCAAGGCGCGGGCCAATTCACCAGCTGCTACGTCAGCATTGACGTTTAGGACTTGGCCATCAATGGTCTCCGCCATCGAGGTTAAAACAGGAAGGGCGCCGCTGTTGATGATGGATTCAATGGGTGCCTTGTTGACGTGAGAAATCTTGCCGACGAATTTCCATTTTTCCTTATCCAAATAATCTGCAATGAGGGCGCCGGCCGTCACGGACTGAGCGTGAACTCCGCGGGCCCATAGAGACTCGACCAGCTTCATGTTCTCCTCGAGAAACAGCTTTCGGGCGACAGCCAGAGTTTTTCCGTCAGTGACCCGGATCCCTTCCTCAAATTCCGGCTCGACACCAGCTTCCTCCAGAAGCTTGTTCAGCTGCGGGCCGGCGCCATGCACGATAACCGGATATAACCCCATGACGTAAAGGTTCTTGAGAGCCTCGCAAAGGCTGTCGAGGTGGTCGCTCAGAATTGCCCCGCCAACTTTGATGACGGCAAACTGTTGCGACGACACGGAGCTGAACTGGGCTAGGTATTGCTGGATCTCCCGCTTGGAACTGATGTGCTGGAGGACCGACAGGACCGCATCGCGCGAAGATTGTTGCGGCTCGGATACTGAAGCAAAGCTGCGGGTTCGTGCCACCACGGCTCGCGACGCAATTCTGCAGGCGTGAGTCGGCGAGGCAGGAAGCCGGCGGGGAGCTATGCGGCCGGACGACGCGGCAACAGCCGCTGCTCCCGAACGGAGCGCCCGCTGCATGGTGTTGAAGGTGTCGAGAGCCGGGGAGCGGAAGCTTGTGGATGGTAGGCGAAGCGTTCGTTCAATCTCTTGCTCTTTTTTAGGTCGTGCCCGAGCGGTGACGCGAGCCGGAGGCGACGGTGAGCATTGACCGACGGGTTATGGAGCTGGGTGGCGAGCGTCTGTTATCCGTGAGGGGTCAATTGGAGCAGCGGATACTCGCTGTGGGGAAAGGATGAAGGCACAGGCGTCGTTGGCAGCACGAGCTTGAGAAACGACAGGACTGTCGCAGGTATAAGGTTGGCGAAGACGCAGGTGCGCCGTTCATCGGAGGGGTTGCTTCCCCACGCCGAGCCGCTGTACCAGCGGAGAACGAAAAAAAAAAAAGTTGACCCCCTCAGAAATTTTCTGCGCCTGCGTCATGGCCGGGCAAAAAGGATTTGCATTCCGCACATGATCTAACTCCCATTGGCCACCACAGCTGGCCCTGGGGCCGCTTGAGTACACTCCAGCCTCCAGTCCCCGTCAAATCACGCTGACACCGGAGAGATTCCGCCGTCCGGTTGTTCCCTCGCGCTTCCTGAATTACTCGGCCCGTTTATGCTGTCGTCGCCCTACCAGGATGTACGTGCGCTTAAATGGTGATCACTTGGTTCTCAAGCACGTGGCGCTAGTCCGGAGGGCGTGCCAATTCGTACCTCTCCTACGAGGACGGAGATTGCTCAGGCACCTAGAACGCAGCTTGGCAGTGCCGGGCTTCACCATGTTACGCATTCCACGCATACCATTTCCTCGCGGAACAATTCCCAATGAGCATTTCGAGACTGTGTTTCGAGAGAACAAGACACGCCCATATTTGAATGCCCTGTAAGAAGCTGTAGCCTTGAGCAAGCGCTCTCGCCCACCTCCCGGCGTCTCTGGGAAAGACCACATTGTCCTAGTAGCGTCACGATGCTATAGGCAGTATTTTTTTTCGAGTCCGACAATGTCGGCTTTGCGTGACTCTCCAGTTTACCGTCAGCTTTAGCTTCCAGTCGCAATTTTCAAGTGAACACCTCTGCAACCCTCACTTTTTAGCAAGATTGTTCAATGCACGAATTCAAAGTCCAAATTAAGGTTTATCCGGACACGGACCGAAAGTGTAGCACAGAACAGCATCAGCAAACTACAGGGTGGAAATGAAACAGGGAAAACAAAACCAGAGCTCCCAGTTCGCCATGCGTGACATACACCCGCTGCAGCTCAACCAGAGACCTTCGAATACAGCGGAATTCCACCATCATCCGCCCACTAGCCTCCATCCTTTTAGCAAGGGGAACACAGGCCGGCGTTCGTCGCATGCCATCTCCACGCGCACTTCACTCTCCTACACAGCTAACGAGTGGCGACAACTAAAAGCTCGAGGTTAGCACCATCTGCAATCCACCGTCCCACATGTGAGCAGACATTTGCTTACCAGAAGGCACGATGATGATAACAAGCAGGATTATGATGCCAACAATAAGGCACATGCGCATTTTCATGTCCTTCCACCACATCTGCTTACGCACGCGATTGGCGCCGCGGCGGAATCCCTGGGCAGAAACGGCCAGATTGTCCGTTTTGTCTTGCAGAGAGTCAAGTCGAGCGCCACGTTCGGAGACTTTATTGATATTGTCGCGCATTATTCCGACGGTACTATCGATTTCCTACAAGAGCGAAAGGTTTTTTAGCCATCTGCGACACAAACGCTGCCTCTAGCATGTTCAAGTCGAGCTCTTTTGACGCCGAATAAATCGCCATGCGTGGCATGCATCCAAGCGACAACTGCCATGTTCAAGCCCGTGGAGTCCAGAACCTGCGGCAAAAAGGAGCATAGAACGGCGACGAATGCAATTCAAGGCATTCCCAAGAATGGCAATGGCGAAGGCGCGCAGAATGCGAAGGAGCTGCGTGATCGCGAACGCCGCGCCCGCGAGAGCGCAGCACGCTTACGGGGAGCCAAAAATGGCGAGGTAACGCCCAAGACGCTCCGGGCGAGCCTGGCTGGAAGCACAGAGAAAGAGAGAGACAAAACGTACCGCCTGGAGAGCAGCAGTGCGATGGTTGCCATCTTGGCCGGCGCTTCCGCCAGCGTTGTTGTTGGCGCCCGAGGGGATGTAGGGGTCGTAGGGCTGGTCACGGTCGGCCATGGCTGCGCGAGCACGAGCGGCGATGCGACGTTAGAAAATAGGGAATGTACGCGAGGGCGCGGCTGGGCGGGTGGGCACTGGTGATGGCGACGGGGTTGCGGTCGTCGAGGGTGGGATGCTCTGCAAGAGAAAGATGGCGGAGGTCGTGAGGGTTGACGGGTGTTGGAGAGGGAAGGGCGATGGCGGCGGGCGGGATCGGCGAGAGCGTTACGTGACTTGCTCGGCACGAGCCTGAGGTGAGCCTTTTGAGAAGGCCCCAGCCCGCCGAGGCTGGGGGCCCGCGGGCGGCGGTGGCGCTCGGCGACCAGCGCGCCCGCCTCCGGCCACCGTGACCCGGCCTGAAAGGGGAGTGCCGCGCGGGCGATTGCATGCCACCGGGGCTGGGATCTGAACGATACATACTGCCACAGGCGGATTGCTGCTACCTGCCTACGTCGTAGAGGCACACAACGACGGTCCGAGAGACGGGCGGACGGTCCAGGGGTTTGAGAGACAGGCAGCCCAGACCACAACTGAGGGTGGTGTCTTGCGCCCACGACAAGACAAGTCCGCGCCGGCGCACTCCGCGTCACGGCTCCCTACGGTACGGTACAGTGGACGTCTGCCTTGGTACAAGTGGCAGCGGAGGTACGGAGTACTACGTAGGTTTTGATTTCTGAATTTGGAATGCCTGTTCCGTAGCCAGAGATCGTCAAATCGCAAGACCACTCCTACGGTACATGACCGGAACCCAGCAAGTGACCATTTTTCTCTCTTTTTCCCATTTCCTTTCGGCAGTGGACGGGAGGATACCTGGGCACCTAGGTATAACTGGGGACGGAGGGGGGGGGATACGTAATCGGGGCGGCTGAAGCACTCACGAAACGCGCAGCGCGCAGCTTTGTCGCCACCGGGCTGCTTTGTCAAAGGGCGCCGGAGGGTGGTTGGCGGGGGCATGCGGTTGCCCCTCGTAATACGCGCAAACACCCCCCGGGGGCCCGGCTCTGGCAGGGCGCCGATCGGGGCCTGCGGGTCGCTGCTCGCTGCTCGCTGCTGCGCCCCGCCGCGCCAACTAACCCCTGGGCGAAAACCAGGCACGGCAGGCCTCCGCCTGCGAGCAGCGGCAGCCGCCAATACGCGCAGCCCTTTCTCCCTCGCTGGCTACGTCGTCTCCCGCCAGCTTCACTCCCACACCCGCGCCCGCCTGCACACGCTCTCTACCTCGCCCGCGGCCTTCTCTCTGCGACCTCTGCTCGCGCCGCGCATCTCGATCGCGACGCCGCCCGCCGCAGTCCCGGAGCGCTCGCTTTGTCCCGCCTGCCGCCGCGACGCGACGACTCCTCTCGTTTCAGCGCCCGCGTCGCTGCTTCTCCTTGCGATTCGGCCGTCAGTCCTTCGAAAACCAACCCTCCACTTTCGCTCCGCATCATACCGCCAAGTCCAGGGCTACTTCGCCAAAAGTGTACGACGCTGGCCGTTGACCCACCTCCCTGCCTCTCCTCGTGAATTTTCCGTGCCGCCCATCGACTCCCTTCCTCCGCGATGAAGTTGCTCTGGTCGGGCCATGTCGGGCTCGGCGCCCTGCTGCTGCTGGGGCCGTCATCGGTTCAAGCCATTGATCTGGACTTGAGCTCCACAGGTACGTCTGCCAGTTGACACACCGGTCCAGCAGCTCCGACCCGTCAGCGCTGACTCGACCGCTTTCTGTTGCTAGACTCCATCAAGCAGGCCGCAAGCACGATTGCATACGGCATGGTCTCCTATTACACTGGCAACAGGACCGGCGACGTTCCCGGTAACCTTCCGGACCCTTACTACTGGTGGGAAGCGGGCGCCATGTTCGGCGCTTTGGTGGACTACTGGTATTACACCGGGGACGACACTTATAACGACATCACCACGCAGGCGCTACTTTTCCAAACCGGTCCGGACAACGACTACATGCCCACCAACCAAACCAGGACCCTGGGTAACGACGATCAGGCTTTCTGGGGCATGGCGGCTTTGTCTGCTGCGGAAGTAAAGTATCCAAATCCACCGGAGGATCAGCCGCAGTGGCTTGCGCTTGCCCAGGCCGTGTTTAACACGCAGGCTGTGCGATGGGATAACCAGACCTGCGGTGGTGGCTTAAAGTGGCAAATTTTCCCCTTCAACAATGGCTACAATTACAAGAATACCATTTCGAATGGCTGCTTTTTCAATATTGCAGCACGTCTTGGACGCTATACTGGTAATGATACCTACCTAGAATGGGCCGAGACAATGTGGGACTGGGTCTCCGCAATTGGCCTCATGAATGACGAGTATCATTTCTATGACGGCACCGACGACACGATCAACTGCACCGAGATCAACCACATCCAGTGGTCGTATAATGCCGGGGTCTACCTGCTTGGTGCAGCCACCATGTGGAATGTTGTAAGTAATATCGTGTTGTGTCTACCGTTAGCAAAATCTCTAACGTATGTTAGACCGAGTCGGACGTTTGGCGAGAGCGCACGCAAGGTATTCTTGATGGAACAAGCGTGTTCTTCTCCCCAGATTCGCCGAATGTGATGTACGAGGTGGCTTGCGAGCCGAACGACAAGTGCAACGTAGACCAGCGTTCGTTCAAAGCATACCTCTCCCGTTGGATGGCTGCTACCACGAAGGTGGCTCCTTGGACAGCGGATTATATCATGCCCAAGTTGCAGACATCTGCTCGAGCCGCCGCACAACAATGCTCTGGCGGGGATGATGGTCAACAATGCGGTCTACGCTGGACTAACGGGGCCAATTGGGACGGTAGCTTTGGCGTCGGAGAGCAAATGTCAGCTCTTGAAGTCATCCAGTCCAACCTTATCAGCAAAGTTTCTGGACCGGTCACGAACGACACTGGCGGCACCAGCCAAGGCGACCCTGCTGCAGGAAGCAACTCCCAGGACACTCCGGTGGTATTGAATCAAATCACCACTGGCGACAAAGTCGGAGCCGGCTTTCTTACAACGTTCATCCTTATTGGTATCCTCGGTGGTGCTTGGTGGATGGTTGCTTAGGTATTGATCGTAATAGGCATGAACATTGTGTGTTACGGAGAGTCCACTTGCCTCCTGCAGGACGTTATATGCCCTACGGCGCCTTTTGGAGGGGGCATGAAATCGGTACAAGCGGCAGGCTATGCCATCTAGTAGACCGGCTGCTTATCATGTGTGTGTTTACCATTTCCTTTTTCAGGAACTTGCTTTCTCTATGGATAGTTTCCTTGGAGTCAGCCAGTGCATTGTACTTTTTGGATCTTTAATCCCGTCTTCTGGCGCGTTTCGGTCATGGGGAGGCTTAACTTACCTACGCATTGCTGTAGGACGGTTGAATTCAATTACACTCTGAATTTCTATGGTTTCAGAAGTGCCGAGAAGTGATAGTCCCAAACTTCTGGGGTCCTCCCAAGCAGGGCCTTTTGTACGGTATGGATGGAACAAGCTTTCACGCCGGGGCGAGGCATTCCCACGTCGCTCCTGGCCCTCAGACGTTCCTAGAAAAAGTGACCGATCCTGGTAAGGGCGCTTGTCTAAACTCAGGACGGTTGGGCTTCATAAATTGGCCGTTTTAGCTCGCCAGGCCGCCATTGTTGGCAACCTATCATAGCTATATTGGTCTCATGATGAGGCAACATTGCTGTGTAGCTAAATTCTTTTATTCAGCGAAGATGGATCCTCGGTATGGTCCACAATGGGTTGGGGTTCCATTGGGGCGACTTTTACTGGGGTTAAGGATCTTAGCATCGGGATTAATTAAGGTCCAATTAGTCGTTGAAATTACTACTACCAAACAAGATTTTGGCAGTACATTTGGTAATAGCATAGCCACATTAAGCTCTTTAGAAGGGGGTTAGCCCTATTACTATTGGGCAGGGTTGGCAACGATAGTTGCCAACCCTGCTATTGGGGTTCAAGGTCCCCTGTTATATAATCCCAAAATCCCAAAATCCGACCCTATCGGAAGGTTTTAAAAAAACTCCTGCTACCTCGCCCAAAGGGGAACCCGACCTAAGCCCGAACTAGATCAACCCTGGCTTGTGGATCAGAGGGTAAACCCCTAATAGATTTCAAGTAATAGAGTCCTATTGACCCTACCTGCCCTATTAGAGTTTTAAGTACCTACCTACTCTCGGGTGGAGGTTTCAAAAATAGAGTAAACCCTCTAATCCACCCTGCCCAAGGAAAAAAAAATCCAATACTTACCCAATATTTCCTGGGTTATTCCTATGGTCCACAATGGTGCGGTTTAGGTTAGGTTTCGCCTTGAGGCTTAGCGTGATCCCATTAGAATAGGGTGGGGTGGTAGGAGCTTTTATTATATATAATAAAAAACTGATACGGTGGGGTTAGGGGATTATATAACAGGAATAAGCCCCTTCTGAAAAGTTTGATATAGTTATACTGTTACCATACAGTGCCGAGGCATTAGTTTGTTGACGGCCGAGGGAAACGCGCGACACGCGTAATCTATTATACCCCAGCCAATATATGTGCTTTTAGCACAGAAATTTCGGGAAATCGTGGTCCTCGCGATAAACCTTCTATTACTACTCGCGTGAATATCCTCTCTATGGCCGAAAATCACGTTTCTAAAGTTAAAATCGCACGTAATTACTCTGTATCTTGGTAGGCCGTTTATAATACTATTTAACGCTTTAAAAATACGGGTAGCCTTAAGTCTCGACCTTATATAGGGGCACTGCGTAAGCTCTCGCGCCGCGAAGAGCGATATCCTATTCGGATAGCAAGAAAATCGCTGAAAATCGCTTACGTAGTACTAAAGGATAGATCCGGAGTTTCTATCTATAGAAAGATAACATACTATATCCTAAAGAAGTACTACCCAATAAAATAGATTATAAAGAAGAGGCCGAAGTTAATAAATATAAACTAAAGGAGAAGGCTGTAATTTACGCGACAAATAGCGTAATTTCTATATTAGGATAAGGTCTATTTCTCGGGGGCTCTAAGAAAGGAGATAGTTTAGGTCTTTAGAATACCACTAGAGAAGTAGTACTATAAAACAATTGAAGAGAAGCCTAGAGGGAAGGATATCAGCTAGATATTCTGTAGCTTTATATAGTACGATAGTTAGTCTCCCCTAATTACTATAGAAAAGGATTTACTACGTAGGTATACGGCTAACTTGTATATTTAGGCTCTTAAAAGGACCCTCCTTAATCGCTACGAGCCCGGTTTCCTTTAGTAGTAAGATAACGCCCCTATCTATTATAGTAGAGTAGGGCGGCGCTGCCCCTGATACCCCTTTTGGCAGTCTTTTTCCTAGTTGCACGTGACTTTTTGTCCTTCTAAGTAGATTGGATTTTTCTCCTCCCCCATACACAACATTCATTCACTCAACACACACACAAGTCAAGTTGCCTTTGCTATACATATACACATACACACACACAAAAGCTTTTCTCTGCCCCTTTCTTGTCTTTTCTCTTCTTATTACCAAAAGTTAGTTAGCAAGCAACGGTGCCTCTCTAAACTTGAACGCATGATGTCGTGAAGTAGTGAAGACGTGACGTTTCCTTAGGTATTGGTCCTAGGTAAAGTGCTCTACTATATATCTAGAGTTATTAAAGATTAGCTTGAAGAGCATAGGGTATATACGATAGATTAGCCTCCTGATTTAAACCCGATTAAGCATATCTAGTCTAGTTCTTAACTTTTGTTCTATGTAATTTATATACAAATTAGGTTTGAATTTATAGAGACATTTTTCAACTTAATGAAATTTTTGGTGAGGTTTGGGGTTATATGTAGGGTGTCAAGAAACTAATGCCTTAGTCTGATAGTAGAATTATTTAATCATAAATAGAATAAGACCTAATGTAAATTCCCGCCAAAGGCCTACTAGAACGTAATTGAAGTATATCTACTACCTATGTAGCTCCGGATAATCTAGGCTTGGATAGGGCGAATAGGGCTCGCCGCCTTCCTAAGCAAAAGCGAGGGTCCTATAGTACCCGACCGGATAATACCAGTGTAGCAGGGTAGAGCACTTTACCTAGGACCAACACTTAAAGAACAAAAGAAGAGACGCGTCTTCACTGCTTCACCGCATTATACGTTCGAGTTGAAGGAGGCACCGTTGATTGGCAACTAACTTTTGGGTAAAGAGGAAAGATAAGGCAAAGAAAAGCTTTTGGTGTGTATATGTATGGCAAACGCAGCTTGAACTGTGTGTATGTTGGTTGAATAAATAAGTATAGGGAAGAAAAACCTAACATACTTAAAAAGGAAAGAAAATCACGTGTATCTAGGGGAAAGAAACTGCTAAAAGGGGTTAATAGGGGCAGCGCCGCTCTGCTCTACTACACTAGTACGGAGGCGTAAAATATATACCCCGGTATATTTCAGCATACTACCCGGCCCTCCGGATTAGTAGGGAGTAGATTAGAGACGGCAGAGGTAATATAGACTATTGTTACGATTACAAAGTTGGACATAGCTAGATGGCACGTGATCATGGTTACCCCCTATATTAATTTAATACAACTTCTTCCACCTTCTTCCAGATTTGCCTATAGTGTATACGCGATTGAGACCCAATCTCGCACTGATCGCTCCACCTGATCGTGGACCGCTTGGCCCCCTGACTTAACGTCAACATACAGGGGATTCACTTCGTCCCCCTGCCAGAAGGCAGAGCGCGACAACTATAGGATAGGATAGAAGTAGACCGTTGGGTAGTTTTATACAGCAAGCTATGTCCTCGGAGGAGAGTTTCGCTAGTAGATATTAGATAGAAGGTCTCTACAAGCATCAGCTTGCATGGATGCCTGAGATGATCATAATAACATATAATATAATATAGAAAAGGGATAAGGAGTATAATATTGATATCTAGAATTAGATCTATAGTCTACTAGGAATAAGTCTATATGTTATTATTGACTTTTGCATCCTTTGAATCAAATGCTTATAGGGAGCTTCTGTTAGGTTCTCAGCGGGTTCGCCGGCCAGGGTTGGTAGGGGTGTGTTCACTCCTCTAAATGGCGATCTAGCAAGGATCAATGGCCGATCGTGGCTCGATCGCTTGAAGACAATCACATCAACGATGACATCCAGCCTTGGATTCAGCCCCGATCACGTGCCACGTACGTGGCCCCTTGCCCATGCCCAAGCGTAACAGCTTCTATCTACGCAGGCAAAACCTTAGCAATATGTTACCCTTGCCTTCCGATATAGATGCTCGGCGATTCTTCCAGCCAATGAATGGCGGGGGCTGGGCTGCTCCTCTGGGTGACGATCTGGACTCGATCGAGTGTCGATCAGAGGTCGATCGACGTTAGGCTGGGATGTGGTTACATACAAGGCAGCATCCAGTCAGGAGAAAGTGAAGGTAGTTAATTGTTCTTTATAGGTTGGATCGGGGTTGGATCCTTCCTTATGGATTTGGATCCAAGGTATGCCCGTAAGGTGGCTATCTAAAACCGTAGCTAAGGTAACCAACCCCGGCTGGTTTAGGTTCACTCACTCCAATAAAGTAGGGATCCTGCTAAACTGTTGGATCCCAAGGTGCTATATAAGCCATTTTTGTCGCTTTGAATCTTCGCTCTGGGTCTGCAAGTTAAGCCTAGCACGACTGTCCCTAATTTGTTCCCTATCCCCCCCCGCAAGTTAGGGCAGTGAACAAGGGCTTCCTCCTTCGCATCGGCAGCCCCCGGGTAAGCCTACTACCACCTGTACCACGGGAGGAGAAAGGTACAACTCTAAAGAAGTATCTCATTGACTATTATGTTATAAACTATCTAGGTCAAAACTATCGTGGAATTGGCTTATTGGTCACTTCTTTACGCACAGTCGTATTGTAGCAGGGTAGAACACTTGATCTAGAAATAGCACAAAGGAACATCAAGTACTCCGTAATCACTTCGTCACTTGCTTATAGCATCGTGTCTCGGTCCAGGGAAGTAGCAACTGATTACTAACTTTTGAGAAGAAGGAGTGAAAGTGAAGGTGTGTCAAGTAGTTGGTGGCGAGGCAACTAGATTGTGTGAAACATAATAGTATGTTGGTGTTGTTGTGCAAGCGTGAGGGAAAAGTGAACCAGGGAAGTCACGTGTCAACTTTTGAAGAGAAAGGAACCTTCTTTTGGGAAAGGGGGGGGGGGGGGGGGGGTCTGCTCTACTACGGTATACGCGAGACCTAGCTTCGCGCTGTCTTTATGCTATCTCTAGCTAATCGTATGTCAAAAGGATGGACTTCTCGGCCGCGGAAGCGACATCTATATAAGGAGGCCTCCGGCGACATATATGTATGCCTCCCGTGTTCCGCTGCATGCTCCTCCTCATGCTATGCTGTACTCTGTGTGCTTTTGCCCATAGGTAGCGTAGTAGTGTAGCAGGGTAGAGCACTTTACCTAGGACCAACACCCAAGGAACAAAAGAAGAGGGTCACGTCGTCACTGCTTCACGGCATCATGCGTTCGCATATAGAGGAGCACGGCTGCTTACTAACTAAATTTTGGTAATAAGAAGGGAGAGGGGAAGACAAGAAAAAGGGCAAAGAAAGCTTTTTGTGATATATGTATGATTGGCAAAGGCAACTTGACTTGTGTATGTTGTTGAATAAGGGGCCTTTCTCTGTGTGTTGAAGGAGAGAAACCCAACCTACTTAAGAGAAAAAGAAGTCACGTGAAAGAAAGAGGAAGCAACTGTCAAAAAGGGGCATTAGGGTCGGCGCCGCCCTACTCTACTACAGTAGTAAAGAGGCAGCGCAGTGATGAAGAGGCCGTAGTAATTCACGTGTTTATACCAATTCCTCTCGGGCTGGGCAGTCTAGTCTTGTAGTCCACAGTAGAGTGGAGTTAACCCCATGGGGTTTTGGGGTGGGTTTTCTGAAGGAGTCTAGTAGTTGCATAGATAGAAAGCCCATCCCAAGAAAATCCCTAAATTTTTATGGTTTGGGATCATAACTCCCACCATTAGATCGAATTCCCCTTTAGGTTTGACGTAATTCCCTAAGGCGTGGTAGGGGAAGTGGGAGGCTTTTTACACCCCCTATAGGGTGGGATTTTGGGATTATATAATAGGGGCCCTAAAAAGTCAAGAATAGCCATGTGTTACACGATGACTAATCAGAACCCAGTTAAACCCAATGCCAAGACCCCAACCATCAATCAAAATCTCGCTCCAATGGAAATCTAAAACCCGACCCAATGGACCACCCTAACCCCTATTGTGGACGATACTACCTACCTAGTCTATCCTAAGATATAGACACCCATTTAATATACTGTGAGGAGAGGGGGTAGACGCTGGTAGTTTTTTTTTTTTTGAAAGAAAAAAAAATCTAACCCTCTCCACCCAATATATATATTATGTTATTATTAAGATTCCCAGTTCCATAGAGAGCTGGGGAGCTTTATTCTACTCTCTAGGTAGCGCGGTCAAACCCTACCTGGATTTTTATTTTTAAACCCCCACCCCCAATCTCAAAAAATAAAGAACGCAGAACCCAGCGCCTGCCCCGGTAGGAAGTAGGACGTATCCCTCTAATGCTTTAGCATACGCGATTTCATATAGTATGCTGTTCGAAGGAGGTGTCCATGTATGCACTATTCTTTAAGGTGTGGGGATCTCTATGCCAACACTTTACTTTAACAGTAAACTCTCGTAACACAATGCTATACAAGCAGTGGCTCGTCTAAAGTGTCCGTACCTAGGCGACTCCACCTTATAGAAGACAATTACTAATTTTTCGCAACCTCTTAGATAAAGCAAGGAAAAGGACTCTTGTACGGTAGAAATAGTGAACAAAAATTTCTAACTATATGCGTATTTAGAAATGTTATCGATCAAGAGTAAATAATATTAAACTCTGGGTCAATACGAGTATATACTCCACGCTATACAATTAAATAAAAGCGAAACCGAAAATTTAAAGTATACCGGTCCGAGAATCGCGGGAGAAAGTAGGCTCCTCTAGATAGTGTTCTGAACGGAACGGCGGGCCGATCGGCATTGGACTGGCGCGCATACGTCACAATAGGTCTGCGATCCAGCAGGGAGAAGTTGTTCGACCGGGGTTGGATCCTTGTACCCTCGGATCCAATCCCGATCACGTGTAGATCACGTGCTTCTTCTACCGACGTCTAAAATGTAACACAGTTTTATTTTACTGGGAATTAATACTATAACGTAAAAGAAAACCATTAAGTTATTATGATGTTATAAATATGTATTTTTTTGGTATAAAAGCGCTTATAACGTTGAATTTAGATTACAAGCTCTAGTAGGATAGTATCGGGCGTTGCCGACTATATTAGTTAGGAGCAATTTATATGTTAGCACCTTTCTATAGCACATTATCCCCCTTTAGATGCGATATTATCGGCTAGGAACACGATGACAATTATATAGCGTGAACTTAGCCCTGTCTTAGCTCTGCCTACTATTGTTGTATATACGGGCTAACATTAAGAATTTTTCGTTATATACGGAGGAGCCCTCTAAAAGTGCCTACGCGACAGGGGTTAGCGATACCTCCTCCCTTTTCTCGCGTACAATGCGAACTTCATCTTCTCTATACTCCGCACAACATCATTATTCACTTTAATAGCTCCTCTTGATATCACAACTCGCGAAGCGACCAATTCTATAATTAAGAAAGTATGCCAGGACCGACATAGAAGAGAAAAGTTATATGCTGATCTTGCTGGTAAACTCGGTAACGAAGACAAAGCACCCTTGTATAGGCTGTATAAGGTTCAGCGTATAACTTGGTGCGGTAACTCCCTAGATCTTAATACAATTAAGCCCTGCTGGCCGCACATAAAGAGAAATATAACTAAGAGAGGGGTCTCTGAAAATAGGGAGCAGGTAATAGGAATTTGGGAAACACAATAGAATTTACTATTTTAAAAGCAGATTCAAGCGTGGATTGAGAGAATTCCAGTCCATATTTAGAAGATTATTGAACTTGAAGGTGGAAATGAATATCCAGAAGGTAGAAATGCAGGTAAAGGTAGATGCAAATTTACAAGTGTCGCCGACCCCTGTCGCCGACCCCTGTCGCGCAGGCACTTTTGGAGGGCTCCTCCGTAAATATACTGCAGAGTATAAAAAGCTATGCACCCTCCTGTAGGCGCTCTGGATTACGTAAGGTGGATAGCCCACTTAGTGCCAACCGACCCCGCAGGTACGCGCGAAAATTTATGTTAGCAGCGTCTTTGTCCCCAAAGCAACAGCATTGCTCCGCGATTGTGCCCGCCACCGATCGCAATGGCTCCCTCGTTTCTGCCAACATTTGACTCTTCGATCCTGTCTTCCCCCGGTCGTTTGATACCAGCTCCGCTTTCGTATCTCGGGCATGCTTTTGTCACGATAACACCGTCAGACGTCGACAATGCTTTACGATACCTCCAACGCACTGTTGGGCTACACGCCACGTGCTTCGATGTCTCCGCACTACACCTCGTGGACGACATAGTTTCCATCCTCGACTCGGGAGCCAGGAAAGTCGTAGTATCTGGCTCCCAGCTTCGAGAGCTCGAACGGGTGGAAAACCTAGACCTCGACCGGGTGGCACTTTCCGTATCACCTGGGATGAAGAATGAAATGATCGATGCCATCGCCGGTACATCTGTTGACCTATATGTCCACCGCATCAAGGATGTGGAGCTTGTGGAAGCATGGCTCAAAGAGTACGGCACGGATCGGCCTGACGTGTACGTGTCATTCGACACGCCGTCAGTAGAAAATGCACTTCGCATAGCGAATCTTTCTGGTATCCCTGTGATCCCAGCCTCGCAATGTACCGCTGACCCCGTGTCGGAGCAACAAAACATTCCAATAGCCACTCTACTTTTAGCCAATGCTACAACCGATAGGCTAGACGGACTATTCACTACGATTGTAACCGACGAACGAGGGATTGCCCTCGGTTTAGTATACAGCAGCCATGAAAGTGTTAATGAGAGTCTCAGGACGGGGAAAGGCGTGTACCAGAGTAGGAAGCGTGGTCTTTGGTATAAGGGAGAAAGCAGCGGGGACACACAAGATATCGTTGCCATCAACCTTGACTGCGATCATGACTGCTTGAAGTTTACCGTGAAGCAGAAAGGTCGAGGTAATGCCTCTCAGTGCGACAGCGTGCATACTATGTCCTTCCAGCGCTAACTGACTCAGGATTTTGTCACCTTGGCACGCCGACTTGTTTTGGATCTTTCCAAGGACTCCCCAAACTCCAACAGACACTCCAAAAGAGAAAGTCATCAGCCCCCTTAGGGTCCTACACGGCTAGACTTTTTAAAGACCAACAGCTCCTGAAAGCTAAAATCATGGAAGAAGCAAGCGAACTGTGCGAGGCTACTACGAAAGAGGACGTGACATTCGAAGCCGCGGACCTACTCTACTTTGCTTTGACGAAATGTGTGGCCACGGGAGTCTCTTTGGAGGATATCGAACGGAACCTCGATGCTAAAAGCACAAAGGTGAAGAGGAGAAAAGGAGACGCGAAAGGATCATGGGCAGCTCAGATGGGTATGCCTGCAGACGGGAAGGTCCAGCAAGAAGTGGGGCAGCCTCATCCGACGAGCAGTTCTATAAAGGCTTCAGAGGGGCCAGGTGACCGCATAAAGATGCGGACATTCGTCGTGGCCGACGGGAATCATACTATAATAACCAAAGCACTCCAACGACCTTCTCAGAGAACATCTGACAAAATTATGAGCATCGTCAGGCCTATAATCGATTCCGTTCGTCACCGAGGAGATGCTGCGCTGCTGGAATACGCACACAAATTCGAAAAGGCAACGTCATTGGCTTCTCCGGTGTTGAAAGCCCCGTTCCCTAAAGATCTAATGCAACTCTCCCCCGAAACTAAGGATGCGATTGACGTTTCCTTTGAGAACATTCGCAAGTTCCATGCCGCTCAAATGGAGCCGAAACCGTTGAGTGTGACGACGATGCCTGGCGTGGAATGTGCGCGCATGGCGCGTCCAATAGAAAAGGTCGGACTCTACGTGCCTGGGGGTACTGCCGTCCTTCCGTCGACGGCGCTTATGCTCGGTGTACCTGCGATGGTCGCAGGCTGCAGGAATATTGTCATTGCCTCGCCGCCACGTGCGGATGGCTCACTAACTCCAGAGATCGTTTACATTGCCGAACGCGTGGGAGCGGAGACCATTGTCCTTGCAGGGGGTGCTCAAGCGGTCGCCGCCTTGGCCTACGGAACCGAGAGCGTGAGCAAAGTAGACAAGATATTAGGTCCAGGGAACCAGTTCGTCACGGCTGCAAAGATGCTTGTCTCAAACGACACAAGCGCTTGCGTGAGTATCGACATGCCGGCTGGACCTAGCGAAGTGTTGGTGGTGGCAGACGAGACCGCGAACCCGGCTTTCGTGGCAGCAGATCTGCTTAGTCAAGCTGAACACGGCGTTGATTCGCAGGTGGTCCTCATCGGCGTTGGCCTCGGAGACGGGCAGCTGCGGGCGATAGAGGACGAGCTTCATTCCCAAGCGAGTGCACTTCCTCGAGTTGACATTGTCCGCCAGGCCATCGATCATTCGGTGACGCTCGTGGTAGATGGCGTTGCAGAGGCCATGGACCTCAGCAACCGCTATGCCCCCGAGCATTTGATCTTACAGGTTCGGGACGCACAGGACGTAGCCGAATTAGTCCAAAACGCGGGCAGCGTGTTCGTTGGACCCTGGACGCCTGAAAGCGTGGGGGACTACTCGGCTGGGGTCAATCATTCTTTGCGTAAGTGACAACCCATGACTTCCAGTGGGCCGCAGACCAGCTGACTTTGGTCGATGGCCCAGCAACCTACGGATACGCGCGACAGTACTCCGGAGTCAACCTCGGCTCCTACGTTAAACACATCACTAGCTCAAACCTCACTGCGGAAGGGTTGCGCAACCTGGGCGGCGCCGTCATGCAGTTGGCGAAAGTAGAAGAGCTGGAAGCGCATAGGCGAGCAGTGAGCATCAGACTGGCCGAGTTGGATCGGCTGTCTGGGACCTGAGTTCGCCGCCTCCTACGATTAGGGCTTGCTTCCCATTACTGTTAACGTTACTAGGGCGCCCTCCGCCTGCTCCAGATGCCTCGTATTTCCTCAAAGGAGTGGTGGGCAGTGGGGAGAGTATCACAAATTACTTCAGCGCTAATAACTTTTTCCCTCCACTCTTCTACTATTTCCATCCGGTACATGTTTTCGCGGCTCGCAGATGCCACAGTGTCACGTCGAAAAGAAAAAGTCCGTTGCGGCTGCTGGCTCCGCATTTATATATACGTACCTACTAATATGCCTAGAAGATGTGTGGGGAAGTGTTGCAGGGCGCGAGGATGTCCCACCACTCGCCTCCTGGCGAGCCGGGTCGCAGTGATCACACGATCAAGGATTAATGGGTTAGTGCGAAGTGAGCCGGTGTGAAGATGGTGATGAAAGCTGCGGATACAACTCAATCTGGGGTCTGTGACGCCGGCGTCGGCACGCCTCTATGTATATGGTGCGGAGCACTTTACACTGCCAAGCTTTGCAATGGCCCCTGGCAAGTTTCAATCTGGGTAAAAGGAGGCGACTAGGATTGGTCGGCGCGCGTGCACTAGTTTTCCCGCCCGTTCATCAGCTCGTGAAACCTGGGGAAATCCTGGGGTGGGTGCGCGTGGTTGCGGTTCGTGCAATTACTCCTTAGATAGTGTCCTAGCGGAGATCTGGAGCTCCAGTGCGCTGTGCTCGACTCTCGCTCCTGGTCTCGTCCCACGACTCGAGACCATAATGCTCCTATCGACGCCCCGATTTAACGAGCTTCTGGCTAAATGCACCTCATCTCCATATTTGTTTAATTATATTCTCGTCCACTAGGCCTAGCTATTCGTCGCCCACCTGACGAGCAATTTTCGCTTTAGACATTATGACTATAAAGCACCGGGCGGTACATTTGCCCATCCTCCACGAGGTGAAACTGCGGTCTGGTTTTGCACGAAGGTTCCATTGGTCCTGGCCTTGTCACGATGCGTTCGTCTCTACTCTCGCTTGGGCTTTCGGCCACTGCGGTCTATGGCCAGGCCCAGAACAGCATCCATGATGTCTTCATGGAGGGTTGGGGCAAGTACTTCGGCACTTGCACCGACCAAGGCCTGTTGCAAGGAAGAAGTGCCGAGGTCATCCAGCAGAACTTTGGCCAAGTGACGCCTGAGAACAGGTACCGCATTTCTCCGGACCGGTCTCCGGGAGCCCGATAGCTAAACATTGGCGCAGCATGAAGTGGGATTCCACCGAACCTTCGCGCGGCAACTTCAATTTTGGCCAGGCCGACTTCCTCGTCAATTGGGCCACGGAGAACAACAAGATAATCCGTGGCCACACGACAGTGTGGCATTCGCAATTGCCTGGCTGGGTGTCCAACATCTACGATAGCAATACTTTGACGCAGGTTATCGAGAACCACGTGACGACGCTCATCGGCCGCTGGAAGGGGCAGATTTACGCTTGGGTAGGTTCCCGAATCTGGCAGGGTTACTCTTAGACTAAACGGCGGGGATGCGGGCTGACACCTGGAAGGACGTCGTCAACGAGATTTTGGCAGAAGACGGCTCTCTTCGCCAGTCCATTTTCTCCCAGGTCTTTCAGGATGGCTTCGTCCCCATTGCATTTAATGCCGCTCGCGAGGCAGATCCGGACTGCAAGCTCTACATTAATGATTACAAGTGAGACGATGATAGGCCCGCGTGAGGAAGGACATTTGCTGACTTTTGAGCGCAGTCTGGACCAGGCGAGTTACGGCAAGACTCAGGGCATGGTCCGTTGGGTCGGCCAGTGGAGAGACGCAGGCGTTCCGATCGACGGCATCGGTTAGCAGCCCGTAACCTGGCGACGAAGCTTTTACTTACGGATTTGACAGGATCGCAATCTCATTTGACGGCCGGGCTGGCATCGTCCACGCCTGGCGCCATGCAGGCTCTCTGCGCTGCTGCAGATGAGTGCGCCATCACGGAGCTCGATATCGTCAACGCTAGCCCGGACGACTACACCACGGCGACCAACGCGTGTAGAGACATCGAGAACTGCGTCGGTGTGACCGTATGGGGTGTCTCGGACCCGAACAGCTGGCGATCGCAGAACAACCCACTACTCTTCGACGGCAACTTCAACCCCAAGCCTGCATACGACGCAATTTACCAAGACCTTGTCAACAACATGCCGGAGCCGGAGCCGACGACGACGTCCACACCGACGCCGACGCCTACGCCGACGCCGGACGAACCATCATCCACGACGTCCGAGGCACCTCCAGCGTGCACGCCGGCCGAGCCGGAAGATGAGCCGGAGGACGAGGATGACGACGACGAGGATGACGAGGAATGCACTTGTTAAATGAGACGCTCTTGAAGCTGATGAAGTGTTGGACGAATGGTTGTCCAGCCCATTTTCGAGGCATGTATTTAAAAAACCCAAGACGCTAACGCTAAAGATGCTGGCGGCAAAGCAGCCCAAAATGTGAAGAGTAAACGAGGAGTACCCAGCCAGGCCTGGCGCACTCGGACTACGTGAAGTGCGCATGTAAGGGCAGCAACGCATGGAGGCGCGTCGAGCGTCGGGCGTAGATCACCCGGAACCGCAAGCTGAGGAGATTGCGCCATGATGTAACTGTGGCTGGTGGTCCCCTATCGATAAGGGACAAGGTACATACCTACACTAAAACTGCACGTAACCACCTACTACGTACGTAGTATGTACTCCGCACAAGTACTAGGCCTATGACTCTTGCCGCTGTCCGGCTTTCCTGCGGACACAGCCACGCGGACGTGCCCGCATGTTGCAACGCAGTTGGTGGAGCGAATATCTCCTCGAGACTCGAGTGCATATACATACTCCGTTGGTGTGGCGCCACAGTGAAAAAGCGAACTGTGGCGGTGCACAACCTGCACAGCCTTCCCTCAACCCCCACCCCCCCGGCCCCTGACGTTGCGGGGCGCGAAGTCTCGCGCTCGCTCATGCTTGGCCTGCCCGCTGGGCGCTTATATCTACTAAGCCCAGACTCCTTGTTTCTGCCGCCCGTCAACGAGCGTCTGTTCTTGAAGTTTGCTCAACCTGCTCACACCCGCTATGGCCGGCCATCACGATCCTCGCCTGCTCTTCTCCTTGCAGGGCATCAAGGCCTACCACGTGCAGAACGGCGAGGAAGCCCCGCTGACGCCCTCCGGCCCGCAGACTCTCTCGCTGCTCATGGTCCCTACGTCGTCGCCCTTTGCTGACCATTCCGTCACTCGTGGCCAGGACGAGGCGCCTGAAGAAGACTTCTACCTCCATCTGAACCTGCCACCAGAGCTCGACCTTCCGCTGCCTGCGACCACGCAGATATACCACCAACCTCCGCGCAGCTACCTGATTCCCCGCTGGGATTTGGGCCCCGACAGCGGCGCCTTCACTCGCATCGAATTCCCCCCAGTCGGTTCCGGCATGGGCAAGGTGTCTCAGGAGGACATCGACACCTTCGAAACCATTCTTGCCCAGTGCACCGCCTTCCTCGAGCGTGCCATGCCACCGAACGAGAAAAGCGCAAAGCCATACAATCCTGCCGAGTATGCTCCGGGCGAAGCGTACGCACACGGCACCGGTAAACCCTCCGCGGGCCAGATAGTACTCGTTGACGAGGACAATGGCAGCGTCGTCGGCGAACTGGCCGACGGCGCGGATGTGGTCGAGGACCCGAAGCTGAAGCATGGCTCTAAGAGTAGGCATCATCCTTTGCAACGCGCAATGAAGCGCAGCGGTCGTAATCGTTTGTCCACTAATGTCATGCCAGATCCGGTGGAAATACAGATATCGCCTAGTGGCAATCGCATCGATGTTCGGCCTATTTCCGAAGATTATCTGCGTATGGCTCGTCACCCCGCCTACAAGGAGTCTTCCATGGTTCAGAATGCCGCCGCCGCTTCTAGGCTCATTGTTACGGGGTCTAGTTACCTCAGTAGCATGATGTCGTCGAGCGCCGATAGTTTCACACAGCGAACAAAGCCCAATCCGGAGCCGATGACCTTTAAGCCGACGACTCACGATCACGTTCGTAAAATCCACAACTTCACCCTGGGGGCTGCCAGTATTTCGGCCAAGACAGTCGGACAGGCTAGCAAGTATGCGCAGAACATAGGCGCTACGCTCGCCGGCCGTGGCCAAAAGAAGGAAAAGGCATTCGACAAGGACGGCAAACCCATCGAAGAGTACAAACCCGGGTTTCTCAACAAGTCGATGATCGCCTTCTCTACGCTTGCGGACGGCATTGCGGTATCTGGAAAGAGCTTGCTAACAACAGGAACCGTTGCTGCGAGTACAGTGGTCGGTCACCGCTACGGGGCGGAGGCTGGTTCTATTGCGTCCGAGCTTGCAGGCGGTGTCAAAAACGTTGGTCTGGTCTATATTGACGTTACTGGAGTATCTCGTCGTGCGGTCATTAAGTCGGTCGCCAAGGGTATGGTTGTCGGTAAGGTCAAAGGCGGCGGCGAGATCGTAGTTGGAGGTGGGGATGGGGGTGTTGTACCTGAGGAGGATCTGAAGCAGGGTGGTGTCAATAATGACAATTTGGGACAGGGTCAATCAAGTGGTTCTTCGGGCCCAGGCCTTGTCGGTTATGGAAATGCTGTACCACCGTCATACTCGTCGAGCGGAATAGGCGAGCCATTGGGCTCTCAAGGCCTCCAGGGCCAAAACCTTGGTGGAAAGTTTTGAGGAGGAAAGTGCATTGCCTTTTCCCCTCCTTTTCTCTTTTCAGCTGTTATCTGCCTCCTCTCTCGTGGTGTCTTCGATTCTGATGAACTGAATTTGGGAGAATCGTCTATGGAAGAAAATGGTTTGAGTATCATTGCTATTGTTATTTTCCTCTACCTTTTCCCTCCACCGTTCGATATCTGTGTTGCGATCACGTTAACTGTGATGCTACATCTAAGTTCTCACTGTAGTGGTGCGGGATACAACTCAGGCGCCATATCGCGGTGACTTTCGATTCCATTTCATTCAAATTGGGATTTAGTTGGTGGAAGAAAGGTAGTTGGGTTGCAACATGTTGGTTTGATACATTGCTTCTTTTAATGTACGTGTTGCTGCTCAGGGTAAAGAGCGTGTGAGCCTATCACCTCTGGAGCGTAGGTGTAAGCGACTGGCACAAGCGAGGAAAGCGCGATACCATGCATGATGCAGGCCTGCGGCGACACTCACGGTGGTTCTTTCTAGACACATCCACCCGTGAACAACAGAATTTTCTTTTTCGCCGAGCACTCTGGGCATTCTCTGAAGTTGAGCGTTCAAAGAGAGATTCCCTCTCAAGGCCCAAAGCAGAATTCCTACTGGAACTTTCGCTACCAAATTGTAAGTTTTTGAGTCAACTGCTAGTGGTGGGTGGCACTTACCGACTATCAGCTCCCAACCACACTGTTCTCTCGTCGACGTCCAAATACGAAACCGCGGCATTGCCTTACCTCCTCTAGAAAGCCTAGCTGTCCTCGACTTACCTAACACGCACTTCACTTATGTTCCGACAGGCGACGACGACCGCCTCTTCAATCCTCACCAAAAGGGCCGCTGGGTCCTCTGCGGCCGCGCCAACTCCATGCGCTCTTGGTGTCGGAGCTAGTTTACAACCCAAACAAACCTACAAAAACTCCAAGGCCATAGGAAAGCCGCATTGCGCAACTGGCGAGGAGGGCCAATCCGGACATGCCGGGCTTCAAATGCCAACCAGTGCGATCAGCGCCGCCAAACCGATCGATTCGGCGCACCAACGGCTGGCACCATGGGCTTGAATTGGATGACAGCGGCGGGGACGGTCGGCAGAAACGGTTGGCAAAGTGCCGGTCCGCGAAGAGTGAGGCGCAATTAGAGGATGAGACAGACTATCAAGGGCAATACTAGCCTTGAATAATCTTTCCGATGTCATCGCAAGTTGGCCTGCAAACCTAGGGCCATTGCTCACTCGTTTGACGCTCCTGAAGACTCCAGAAAGAGGCTGAGCTTGATACCGTCTTCATGACCTCGGAAGACTGGCTGATGAGACGAAGGATATGCTGTGCGGAGGACGTGCTTCACGTCCGGGATGAACATGGTCGGGCAGGCTTCTCAACATGACGGACGAAAACTAGGGCACTCGGGACAGGATTAGGGAGGATTATTAGGGGTGGCTCTGCATTGGTTTAGCTTTGTTCTTCAGAGTAATAAATAGCGTGGTACTGGGCAATCGAGCCTTTATAACGAGGCAACGGCATCTCACTATGTACTCCCCTTTCCTCGAGTGAACCCATGTCCTTTTTGGCACGTGTTCTTCAAATGCATTGCTGGGCCCTGCCGTACGAGGGCTATCGCTACGTATGTATGGACAAGTTTTGATTGTACAGTACATTAGCTGGCTCTGATGTACGGCTGTGCTAGGATGTTACTGGGGAATACGCGTGACGCTGCTCCGTACCTGTATACAACACGGCCTTCCCGCAGACGAGCGGGCAGTTCACTTCTACAGCGGAGCACGTGCAACCTTGTCTCGGGTCGCCCGCCCATTCCGATCCACCTTGGAACGACCAACAAACGGGATGTGCGTCGGACTGAGCTAGTCGAATGCAAGGCGACATTTCGGGATCCTTCCAAAACGAGCGGCGATGACTGAGTTTGACTTGCTCTCGACAACCGTACGCCAGGGTGCCGGCCAGGCGAGCCGAAACCGACGGCCGGGTGGCGGACGCAGAACTTTCCAAAACTGGCCGCACTCGAAACATGCGAAGAGGCGCGCGCAACAGACGGCGAGCGCGAGGATGATGGCCGTCGGACATTTCGGGGCAGGCCGGACAGGCATCACGAGTCGCGGGCGGCGCGGCAGCAGCCGAAGGTTGGGCCGGCGCCGAGGAGGGCGCGCGGCCGGGCACCAATAACGAAACCCGCTAAGAGTTTGAGGCCGAGGGTCGCCCAACCACACGTCACGCCAGGCCGCCGGGCGCGGGTGCGGAGAAGTCGTCCTCCGCCGCCGGATTCGGCCGGGCGATGCCTTTCTTTTTTCCCCCTTCCCGCTGGCACGCCCGGGCGCGCGGAAAGACGAAGATGAGCGCCTTCAGCAGCATCCCGAACCTGTCGCTGGCGGCCGCCCGCGCGGCCGAGACAAAGCCGGGCTTCCTGGCGGCGCTGCGCGCGGCGCTGCTGGACGTGGGCTTCCTGTACCTGTCGGACACGGGGCTGCCGGCCGCGCTGGTCGCCGCCGCCGCCGCCCAGGCCCGCGCCTTCTTCGAGCGGCTGCCCGCGCCCGAGAAGGCGCGCATCGAGATGAAGAACCAGCGCAGCTTCCTGGGCTGGAGCAGGGTACGTACCCGCTGCTGAGGCGCTCCGCGCCCTCGCGTCCAATCACCGCCCCGCGCCCCACGACGTCCGCGGCCGGCCTGCCCGCCCGGGCTCGCCGCTCCCGTTGCTTCTGCCCTTCTCCCCGCCTTCGTCGCCGGCTTGCCCCTTTGGAGCGGTGCCCTCATTTCTCCCCCGTCATGCTCTCCAGTCACCACGCGCAATTTGCCCGCTCCCTGTCCCCGTCGGCCGCTGTGCTGCTGCTGCTGCTGCTCCACTCATCATTCGCGGGGGTATACTCCATACGATATATACATTAAAGCGCCAATCAGACGGCAATGTCGGCCCTGCTTTTTGTCCCCCAGTCCCAAGTTTTCGTTGGCCTTGACGCTGTCATGCTCCTTTCTATTCCGCCCGGTGTGTTTCGTGTAACGTCGTAGCTGGTAAAGCTTCTGTGCCGATGCTGACGCCCGTCCCTCCCAAACCGACTCCCCCTAGTAGCTCAACAATGAGACCACCGCTTTCAAGCTTGACTACCGCGAGCAGCTCGATCTGTCGACCTCTCATCCCATCCCCGGCCCCGAAGCCCCGCTGTACCATAACCTTCTGGCGCCCAACCAGTGGCCTTCGGAGGACCATCTTCCCGAGTTCCGCCCCGTCTTTGAAGAGTACATGCGACGCATGTCACAGATCAGTGACTTCTTCACCTCGCTGATTGCCGAATGCCTTGGCCTGCCTGCCGACGCCTTCAATCGCTTCTTCGATGCTGACCAGCAGCACAAGTTGAAAATCGTCAAGTATCCCGAGTCCGAGAGCGGTTCGGACGACCCGGCAGAGCGCCAGGGTGTCGGGCCGCACAAGGACTCCATGTTGACTTCGTATCTGCTGCAAGCCTCCCCTCAGCGCGGGCTACAAGCCCAGAATGCCGACGGCGACTGGATCGATGTTGTTCCGCTGGAAGGGACGCTCGTCGTTGCGATTGGCCAGGGCATGGAAGCTTTGACGGGTGGTGTATGCGCTAGTACAACGCACCGTGTGCTGTCGCCTAAGCGTGGGGAAGGCGTCCGGTATAGCATTCCTTTCTTCCAGGGCGTAAGCTACGATGCCAAATTCGAGGAAATGGACGTGCCCGATGAGGTTCGCAAGCTGCGAACAGAGAGTCGAGGAAGGCGAGGTGGTAGGAAAGACGATGTCGAGTTTACCTTCGTCAAGGGGCGTTGGGGCCACCTGGGCGAGGCAACGCTGGTGAACCGAATTAAAAGCCATCCAGACGTTGGCGAGCGATGGGTCAGTGCCAAATGATGCCTCCTATTCAGAACGACCCCGAACATGAAGTGTTCCAATCTTCCGCTGACACAAAATAGTATCCTGATCTGCTCGCAGACATTCGCAAGCAGCAAGCCAAGGACGCCGAAGCAAAGTAGCCAACCCCGGCAGTAGCCTAGCATGGATACGATGAGAGCAAATCTCGAAATACAACTTTTAGCTTAAATAGACCTCTGTCCATGAACTGAACTAGACAAAATAGTCTCGCAATAAGCTTCGGTCCCTGACAAAAGAAAAACACTTAGTGAACTTCGTGAGGCTGCTCGCAACGAGCCAATTACTCGGGCATGTTGCAAACCCTTGGAGACGGCGTCAACAGTTAGGTCCCAGACCGAGTTGAGATTGAGAGATTGCGAGTGCGGCTTTCGCGCCAAAAAAAAAAAAGAAAAGAAAAGAAAAAAAGAAAAAAAAAGGAAAAAAGAGAGTCGTCCAGTGCGCCGTTCCTTCTCCCTGCTCCCTTAAACCCCCATGGGCCAGCGCTATAACCGAACCGATATTTTGCCGTCGAGACTGTCCTTTCTGTCGTAACTTGACTCGATAAACATTACTTGTGTTTTGCTGGGATCCGAGGTGGTCTGACTAGCTGCTCCTTCGTGACCACGGTTAACGATGGAGACCTCCTCACTCGTGCTTCACGTTACCGTGCATATGATACATCATATGCTGATTCTCCAACTGCCCTCTCTGCATCATTGGCACGGGATGATCGCCAGAATGGCTTGATGGTGGCATGTAGCTCTGGTGACTCGAATAGGGCGCGTACGATGGTGCTGGTGTCATCTGCGCAGGAATCTGCCGCTGTTGGTAGTCCGAAGGAGGTGGTGGATGCGGTGGATTCGAAACTGGTGGGTAGCCCATAGACGGGCCTTCTGCTTGATACTGAACCGGGCGCCCGTTGGGATCTACGACATAGACGTAGTTGATCGGCTGCGGAACGTTGGATTCGACAGAATGGAGGTTCGGCTCCGGAACTTGCACTTGGGCATTCACAGGGTGATGTGGACTCCATCGGATGTTGGGAGGTGGATGAGGGACTTCGGACCCTACTTGGGGAGGGCCGTCTATCTGTGAAGAGGTAGTAGTGCCGTAAGTTCCTTGAGCCGGCCATGATTCTGGCGCAGAGACGGCCGAGTGCTGCGTGGCGACAGAGGGTACACTGCGTGCGGTCGAAGTTGACGATGGCCGTTGCTGGTTCAATACTTGCACTCTCTCACTTGGGGATGGAGCACCAGCGGGAGCTAGCATGGCGTTATCACCACTCATTCCTGCGAAGGGTTAACACTTGGGAGAGAAGGGCAAGCTTCAGGGAACTTGGGGATGGAAATGGGCGAAGAAGGAGCACTTCGAGTAACTCACCCCCATTCTCCGCAACTCTCAGAGCCGCGATAGTGTGGCTTAGCTGAGTTCGAAGCATGGCATTTTCTTGCTCTAATTCTTCGTTTCGTCGCAGTAGCTCGGCCATCCGTGGGCCGTGATCTCGGTTGGCAGTGAGTTCGGCAATCCTCCTCTCGAGCGATTCGATGTGATCCTTGGTCCTTTGCCGAATAGCTCGCTGAGCTTCACGGTCGTTGGCGCGTTTCCGCTCTAGCTGGGCTGCCGTGAGAGTCGACACGCTTCTCGTGCCTGCCCTCGAGGCCCTCCGTTTGGCACCGGGCACTGCGGATGGCAGAGCCGCCGCCTTGCGCTTTTGCTCGGGCTCGGACTGGTAGGCTTGGGGAGAACTCCTGTTGACATTGGTCGCTTCGGGATTCGCGAAGTCACTCATCGGGAAAGTGTTGTGACAAGATGCAATACCGGCCGCAGGTCCTACGCGCAAGATCATGGATAGTCGGTGGGCTCCTTTTGGGGGGGTTTTTGGTTGGTGTGCGAGGCGATGGCGGAGCAGGGCTCTGTTGGGTTCCCGCGGGGAGGGGCTAAGTGTTCTTGTGTTGTCCTGCAAGGCCAGCACCAGCGACAACGCACGTCGACTTGGCCGCAAAGCCCGCTGGACGAGAGGTAGGTAGAAACGGGCACAGCGTCAACAACGGGGAACTTGTTAACGGCGGCCGAGGTAGTAGTAGTCGAGCAAATGCATTTCAGACGAGAGCGGGCGGACTGCGCCAAGCACTAGCTAAATCAGGTGAGGAAGATCGCCGTGCACGGTACGAGCACTCGACAGGTAGGTAAGACGGCCAGGCGGACTGGATGGGGCCTGGGGCCGCAGAGCGCCGGGGGGGGAAGAGTAGAGAGCAATAGCAGACGGGGCCGTGCTTTGGGGCCCGCTCGATCGAGGACTTGAAGGTGAGGCTTTGCAAGCGCTGCAGGCAGGCAAAGGCCGGCACCCCTTGATAAGCACTATGTACATACACAGCACACAGGCCAGGCCGGGGACCGCTGGTTCTCCAGGGCACCGGAACGGGAGATGCATGCCTGTGCGGGGAAGCGGGTGTGGTTTCACGTTCAAACTTTAGAGCGACGCCCAACGGCTCGACAGCAGAGGGGAGGGGAGGTAGGATGAGCCCATTTGGGCGCGCGCAGATCGGAGAGAGAGGGCGGGCAGGCATCCACGCATCCCAACGCCACGCCGTCAAGCTGCGCGCCGGCGCGCCCTCGGCTCACGCAGCCGGGCCCGAGCCTGGTTAACGTAGGAGCCAAGCAGGCCCGGCGGCCGCGTAGCGCAGCCTCACCGCTGGCCGCTCGCCGCTCCAGCGCTCAGGACGGAGTAGCGTCGACGCCAGAGCTCTGACGTCCCTCGCTGCCGGCGCCGCCGCCGGCGCACCCAGCGTCCTCGCAGGGTCCCCCGGCGGGGCCAGAGCTCCGATCCCAGCCCGACTAACCGCCCGGCCAACCTCGAGCAGATCCCGTTAGCCCCAGGGGAACCGGCCGACGCGGTCCGCGAGCAAGAAGAGCAAAGACGTGCGACGGTTGCGACGGAGTGGTGACAGGACGCCTGCGGCGCGCATGGCCGGAAGAGCTGCCATCCGCCCCCGCCCTTGCGGTGGGCCCGGCCCGGGGGCGTGCGCCATCAGCCGTCCAAAACACTATTTTTTCTTTTTTGTTGTTGTTATAAAAAAGCCAAAACAGGAGCGGTAGAGCGGCGAGCGGACTGTTTGCCGCGGGCGGAAGCGTGCTAGCGCCGGTCTTTGGGGGAGGGGGGGAGGCCGGGACGGTCCCGTCGGGTGCCTCGGGCCCACGCATCCGTCGTTGCTGGAGCTCCGCGGCCGGCCTAACCGTCTTTCGCGGTGATGCTTCTCGTCGTCATGGTTGTTCCTCGTTGTAGCGCTCGTCGTGGGTCGCGATCGTGGTCGTGGTGGTTGTCCTTGCCGCGCCAGGCATCCCCGGACGGCACCGGCGCTGCGGCTCACCACGGCGCGCCCGCGCGCCACTTCCCTCGATGTCCGCCCGGCCGCGGGCTCGTCTCTGAGCGACGAGCCGGGATCGTGGTGGTCGCCAGCAAGCATTACGAAGAGAGTGTCTCCGGGTGTGCCACTTTTCCCGACCGCCAGTCACGCACGTGGCTGGCCAACGCCCCCTCTGGGTCCGGCAAACTCTGTTAAGTGGGGATCGCCAGGCACTGGCCAAACGGTTCCATCTCCAGGTTTAAACGAGTCCGGCCTGCCTGCTCGCCGAGCCTCGTGCGCTCGACCCTTGAAGCCGCCGCGTCCCAAGAAAGGCGAAAGAAAAGCAAAAGAGAAAAAAAGGCAAGCGAAAGGCAAAAGGAGGCACGCGTTCTGGGGCCCCTTCCGCGTCCCGCCCCAGTTCTGACGCATGGGTGGTCGCGCGAGTTGCTGTTTCCTGTGACCAGTCAGGAGAAGGTACATACCAAGTGCAGGCGTAGAACGTACCCGTTGTGACGGTCCGGCCGGAGGGTGTGTGTAATAATAGCCCGTGTGTGCGTGGGATGGTCGGACACGGATGATGGAATGTTCTTTTGGACGCTGCGGGCAGATCACGGTGGCGCTCGGAAATGTGGCTTATCTGCGCACGCCCGTGGCACCATGGCCGCCCACGGCGTCCAGGAACGGTAACGCATGGTGGAGGTATTCGCCCGTCCAGGAAGATCCATACTGCGGAGAGGTCCCGACAGGCCGTCTCTAGGACCCTGGGAGCCCGCCGGGGGTGCCGGCTGGTCCTGTACGTATGTAGAATTCACATACCTAGTAGACTCGAGGTATATAAGCCCAGGCTGGCACGGTGGAGGACGGGCAGGCGGCGCGTGGCTGCAGCATCTGGCAGGTCGCGAATGTGTGCCCAAGGCAGCCGTGCTATCCCAGGTTTTCATGCTTAAGGATCGGTATTATAATGGCTCGCAGCAGGACTCCGTACCGCGGCAACAGTGCCTGCCTCCTGCTAGCCGGCTGGCTGGCTGGCTGGCGGTCTGCGACGATGCGGAGCGGCTGGTGCAGGTGCAGCTGGCGACACTCCCCCTGCAGACTCGAGCGCGGCGCCCGCAGACGGCAGCGGAGACGGAGATGGAGGCAGGCAGCATCGGGAGGGCGGAGAGGTTTCGCGCGGACGGGGCGCGCAGCGGCGCTATGCTCTCGGCGGCGGCGATGAGGGTTCAGGGTGGACGGGCGGGCTGGCGCGGGTGGCAGAAACAAGGTCAAACGTGACGGGGCGGGACCGGCCAGGCCCTGCCCAGTGCGGCGGGCCCGGGCGCACTGGCACAGGACCGTTGCGGCCAATGCGGCGGGATGCCGGCAGCCGGGGTAAACACGTTTCAGCGCTGGCCAAGGCGCCTGGCGACCGCCGACCGCCCGGCCGCCGCGCGACCTTGGCCTCCCGCCTCACCCGCGCAGCTTCATCACGGCCGCCCGCGCGCGCGCACAGCGCAAACGGCTCCACCAGCAGCTCCTCGGAAACGGAAACAACGCGACGCGCTCCCGATGGCGCCTCGGGGCCCTGGGGCTCGCTAACATACTTTTCCGCTCCCGCCACACCCAGCAGCTCCTCCCGCCCGCCTTCGCTGCCCCTTGGCGATGCCTCCTACGTGCTAGGCGTGTCCTACACACATACGCAGCAGCTACTGCTACATACGTACTACGCACTGTGCCGCTGCCGACCACCCTTAAAGCTCGCCCACCTGCCGCCACATGTGCGCGGCGGGCTCGGTTGGCCCGCAGTGCCCGTAGCCGGACGGACCAGGACTTTGCCCTCCAGCAGGCGCCGTTGCAGCAGCGATCTTCCTTGCCCAATTGCTGACGGCTCCGGGCTGAGAGTAGGCATGTACATACACAGGCAGGTACAGGCATACTACGTAGGTATGTACGTAGTTGGTAGCTGGGAAGGACCTTGCGCCGTTCAGGCGGGCCAGCCAAGCGGAGAATTTTATATTTATTTATTTATTTATTTTTCGCGCGTGTGCCGTCTGCTGGCGGGGCGGGGCGAGCGCGCTGCGGCCATGCAGGGGGCCGCTCCCCCCACCCCCTCCTCTCCCCCACCCCCCTGCCCCGCGCGCGGCCCCGTTGGCCCCGGCACGCCCGGGAGACCGCACGGCCGGCCGGCGTCCCTCCGGCTGCACGCTGCGCTGCTGCGCTGCACGCTGCGCTGCTGCGCTGCGCGCGCCGCTTGGCTCCTTCGCGCCGAAAACCGGGGTGCGTTCGCGCGCCCTGCAGCCCCCGTTGCCCTTGCTGCTGCGTGCCCCTCGTCCGCCGCACAAACCTCCCCGGGAAACCGCTCGGCGCAGGTTGGCCTTCCGCTGAGCGGCGCACGATGACGAAAGGTCGCTTCAGCCTCCTGTGTCGGCCCCTCCTCTGCTGCTTCCTCCTCCTGCGGGGGACAAGGAGAACGGGGTTTTGCGGTGGAGCGTCTTGCCCCGTGCTAGCGCCGCTAAGAGCGTCACCTATAACACCTGAGGTACATATATGTGCGTCCTGAGGCTGCCGGACTAGGCTGGGTCCCTGGGACCTAATTTAGGTAGCAGCGTGGGTGTGTGCGGAGCACATGTCTTGTTCGGCACTTTGAAGCAATGCCGACCATGTGAGAGGGGGAGGGTGTGTGGGTCGGCATGAACGACGCGATCGCTCTGCGGACACAGCGCGCGTACCTAGCCTGCGCCCTCAGCTGCTTACTACGTACGTACGCAGTACCTCCTATGTACCTACGTAGTAAGGTAGATTTGCGAAAGCCAGCCCACGCCGATGTCTGTGTACCCCCTGCACCTTCTACGGTACGCAGTACCGTCCAGGACAGAGTACGTAGCCATCGCGCGGTAGATTCATGGCGCCCTCAAGACCTCGTATACCTGTCGCACGCGGCGCGACTCCCTAATGGCTCTCTCACACCCTCAGAGTCTCGTTTGCAATTTCCTAAACCCCCTACAGCCGCCAACGCCAACAAGGGCCATGTTCATCTTAGTTAAATGGTGGCGTCATCATAGGGCCAGCCTATGAGCTTCCAACCTCGCGATGTCTGGCATGCAATTGGACTAGCAGCTAGCTCCCTTCTGTTCCCCGCCTGGGACGCTACTAAACCTTACCGACCGGTTGCGGCTGAGCAAGGTACGCCCTACTACTACGCCTTTCGCCGGGGGCCAATGGCCTGTGTATCGCAGGTAGGTTCCCGCGCAGACGACGGCCCGGGCCAGGGAACGAGTTGACAAATCGTAAGTCGTAGGTACCACGGTACCTATACGCCTCTTACCAGCGCTCAGCTACGGGGTCGCCGGCGCGCCCGTTGACTTCATTTCGCCAGCCAAAGTCCAGGGCCGCCGTCCTTGAATTAACGAAAGCCTAGACTTGCTTGTGGCGCTGCATCTGAGAGCGACGGACTTCGTTTGCGTCGGGCTTTTCGGCTGGAGCATCTCTCTGCCGGACAGCCTAATCTGCGAGCCTGCCCTACGCGGGTAGGTATGTAGGCAGGCGGGTACGAACTGAGATCGTATGTAATGCCCGATCGGCCGTGGCGCAAAGGAGGCGCCTCGCGTGGTGGGACTGCCGGTAGCTGTTCCGCGAGCAAATGACGCGAATCCAGCTGCGCCCGACGGATCCTGCAAGCCCTTCCCAGGACCTATCGTAGGCGTAATTGCCATTGTGGTATGCATAAAATTGCCCTACGCTTGGCAGCGCGATCAGCGTCGAAATCGGTGCTAGTTATGTAGTAATCGGACTGCTGTTCATTTAACTGGCTGGATCGCAATTTCGCAGCGCTGCGGCCGATTCTTCTGGAAGCTTTCGGGGGGTTTTCACGAGCTCTCCGGGGACGTGGCTGTTGTGGCTTTACGAGGCGATAAACTTAAACGGGAGGCCAGAATTCGCTAGTGTACCGTATGTAGTATGTAGCTCAGCCCCAGCGTCCAAGCGAAGATCCCATTTTTATGCGTTGCGTGAATCTACGACGTACGCAGTAGGGCACCCGTTCCATTCCATTTCAAAATCGTCTCTTTCTTTCCAAAGCGTCCCCTGTGCTTGTGTCCGATCCCGCAATCAAACTTGTAGACTAGGCGTCGGTGCATTCCCGTCTAAACCCCACCCAGCCTATTTGTCACCGGCCCGATCGGCTTCCGCCAAGGCCCTGCGGACAACAACGGGTTACTCCTTCTGAATCAGTGATTCAAAAATCTCCTTTACCACCTTGGCACTCTTCTTCGGATATCTCTTCTGGCCTCCTTCGTAGTCGACATAGGTCACTCCAAATCTAGTTATGTATCCCTCGGCCCACTCAAAGTTGCTGATCACAGCAGTTAGCATGAATGCAATGCGGTAGTGCCCGCTCCGAGAATGCTCCCGTCCGTCCAGGGAAATACTCACTCCATCAAACTCCAGGCCATGTAACCCATAACGTCAACCCCATCCAAACAACGTGCTTGGGCCAGCGCCTTGATGTAGTCTCTAAAGTACTGGGCCCTAAACTCGTCGTTCAGGATGCCCTCCATCGGGAGGTCGTTCTCGCCCTTGATGCTCGTGCCATTCTCCGTCACGTACATCGTCGGGTTTCCATATCGATCGCTGAGCCACTTGAGCAACTTCCGGAATCCGGGACCGTTGGGGCGTAGCCACACCGACTGCGTCTCGGGCCCGATGCTCTCGCCGGCTTTGTTTTCCATGAGGATCTCGAGGTTCCCGGTGAAATCCTCAGGGTCGGGCTCGCTTTCCTTGTGCTTGATGTAGTTTGCACAGTAGTGGTTCATCCCGTAGAAGTCGTTGCTTCCCTTGACCAAGGCAGCTTCTTCTTCGGTAAACTCGGGCAAGCGGTCCCCAAGTTGCTTCCGCATGCTGTCTGGATACTTGCCGAAATAAACGGGGTCGCCGAACCACGAGATGGCAAATTCAATCTTCCTGTCGCACGCCTCAACATCGGCTGGATCCTCTGGATCCCATGGCTCAGCCCAATCACCTACGTTTGTGTCAGTAACGTTGCCCGCCGGAGGTCCTAAGCATGGAGGGGGGTGGTCTCACCGTTGAGCGTGATGCCGATTTGCCCGCCGTCTTTCGCCTTAAATTCCTCGCGGTAGATCTTGACAGCGGTACCGTGGCAAAGAAGGAGGGTATGGCCGACGATCCACGGCTCACGGCTGCTGTCTCCCACGGGGCTCTTGGTACGATCGCTGGTGTGGCCGGGCGCAAAGAGACCGGTGCTGTAGCCTAGGATAGAGCTGCACCAAGGCTCGTTGAAGGTGATCCAATACTTGACCTTGGATCCCATGGCCTTGAACATGACTCTCGCGAAGTTTGCGTAGTCCTTTACGAACTCCTCCTTGTTCAGCATGGAGCCGTATCTCTTGTCTAGCTCTGCCGGGCAGTCCCAGTGGTACAACGTGATCATGGGCTCGATGCCGGCGGCGATCAAGTCATCGACCAGCTTGACGTAGTACTGGAGACCCTTCTCATTGACGGGGTCATTGCGGCCGCCAAGGGGAATGACACGAGACCACGAGATGGAAAAACGGTAGGCACGGGCACCGCATTCTTTCAACAGAGCAATATCTTCAGCCGTGCGGTGGTAAGAGTCGCAGGCAACATCTCCAGAGCTGCCGTCGGCGATTTTGCCGGGAATGCGGCAGTAGGTGTCCCAGATGGAGTCGCCGCGGCCGTCTTCGTGCGGAGCACCTTCAATCTGGTAGCTACGGACGGATAGCACAAGTCAATCACATGACATCTTCGTTTCAGCGCCCGAGCGAGTACGGGCGCTCCGCCAAGGGGTCGGGCGGCCAAACCTTGCGGTAGCAAAGCCCCAGAGAAAATCCTTGGGCAGAGAGAGCCCTTCCATGGCGGAAGCGTGGAGAGCACGGGACTCTTTGCGCGGAAAGGCAGCTTTGGGGGCAGTGGACAGGCGCGGCGGGGGCCTGTCAGGTTCCGACGAGATGGGCGAAGGAAGTAGAGAGGCGATGCAGCAGCAGCCATATGACGGAGGGCGCGGGCGGATTGATATACCTGAGTTCCCTCAGGCTTGGCCCGGAGGGGCGCGCCGTCGAAGCGAAGGCCATGGGATCAGGCTCCGGAGCCCGGGCAGCGAGCAGGCACGTCGTCTGGGACACGGAGCGAGGCCTGCGATTGTATGCGGTTAAAACGTGGGCGTCGCGCGGCGGCGGGGTAGGTAGGGTCTGTTCTGCCGCGAGGGGCTCGCGGCGCCCGGCGCCCGCCCAGGCGGTCGGCGGGGACGCGGCCCGGGCGAGCGTCACCGCGGGAGCTGGCGCCGCGATGCTCTGTTCGTCTGGTAGGTAGCCGTACGTAGGAAGTCTCCGAGAGGCTTCCCGCGCCAAGGCCGTGCCTGGTAGGCGACGAGCGGCCGGGTAATTGTCGCTGGGTGGCCGGCGGGCCTCTTCCGATCCAATTGACCGCAAGACACATCGTGTACGGAGCGGCGCCGTCACGTGCGGCGGACTGGGCAGTTGGTGAGGCACAGCTCGGGAGCCGAGCCTGGCCGACCGGCTGAAGAAGGCGCGCCAGGTGAAGCTGGCAGCTCCACACGCAACCAGAGAGGGAAGCCCCGTTCACGGACTGCCCGAAGGAGCAAGCGGGGGCGGGACCCCGAGTGCCCCGCCACGCCTCTGCCAACTGTGGGGCTGTGTTATGCATAAGCCCCCCGCCCCCGACCCCCCCTTCCCCCCCCCGCCCTACGCCGCCTGCCTCGCTTTCTGCTTTCTGCCGCACCTACTCCCGCCTAGTGCACACCGCCCGCGGCTCCTGTCCTCCCCACCCGCCCGCCTCCACCCGGCAACAAGACGTGCATCTGCGCGCCGCCGCCAATTCTCCGCTGCTCCTCTGCTCGCTGGTACGCCAGCACGGCATCGCCCTCCGCTATGGAGCAGTCGCGCGCCATCAACGCCCTGGAGCCTTTCCTGATCCTGGCTCGCTCGGCGTCGTCTCCACGCGCCGCGGCCGACCTTGTCGCCCAGGCCACGTCTGCGCCCAACACCTACGTCTTCGCCGAGCTCCTGCAGTCACCCAACATCCAGGCCTTGGCCAAGACCGAGCTCTCGCCTTACCTGCGCCAGCTGGAGCTTTTCGCCTGGGGCACGTGGACCGAGTACCATGCCGGTAGGCCGTGGCCCCCAGCCGACAGCAAAACCGTCTTGAACGTTCAGAGCGCTAACTCCTTACTCCCTGACTATTGCTCAGAAAAACCGCGCCTTCCCCGACTATCGGAAAAGCAGCAGAACAAGCTCCGCCTGCTTTCCCTCCTCACTCTCGCCGCCGGTTCGTCGGCCCCGAACCAGCCGTCCAACGCCGGCGCTCTCTCCCCGGACGCCCCGCTAAGCTACCCGACCCTTCAATCCGCGCTCGATCTCCCCTCTCCCGCCTCGCTCGAGTCCCTGGTCACCACCGCCATCTATTCCTCCCTACTGACCGGAACGCTGAACCCGGCCACGCGAACCGTCGCCATCACGTCCGTAGCGCCGTTGCGCGACCTGCGCCCTGGCAGCGTCCCGGCCCTGCTCGACACGGTAGCTTCTTGGTCCGCGCGCTGCGACGCCGCCCTTGCCGACCTCGATGCCGAGATGGAGGCCGTGCGTGCCCGCGCCGCGGAGCGGAACGGCCAGCGCCGCATGGTGAATCATATGCTGGACGCTGCCGAGAAGGAGGTAGAGCGCCGGCAGCAGACGAATCAGGGAGCTTTGTCGGGCAAACGGACCGCTGGAGAAGGATACGATGAAGGGGACGCCATGGACGTCGACGACAGGGACAGCAGCATGCCGAGCCATGGCAGCGGTAAGCCCGTCAGGAGTGCAAAGAGAGGCGGCTTGGGTTTCGCAAAGAGGCACGGTTGACCTACCACTAGCGTTGTGTGTTTCTAGACCATTCGGAACAGTCAGATATGCTGTGGCCGCCATCCCCGCTGTCTCCTTCATCTTAAGGCTTCACGGGATAATGTCCCTGGAGCTACAAAACCTCAAAAGGTTCTGGCGTTTTTCTGGAGTTTCCTCTTATATATGGCGTCATTTGGGACCGAAGTCGATAGGAAATGAAAGAACTCGTGGCATTGACATATGATTGTAACATACATTAGCGTCAAGCCTTGGACTAGCTGTTTGCTTGGCCATCCGGCGGATTTGTTGGGCTCCGATGATGCTTGTCGAACGTTTACAGGCCATTTCTTCACTGAGGTTGGCAGAAGCAATTCGGCGTCTCGATTACCTTCGTTCCGCATTCATCGTTTATTCAACCTACGGTTAATCACAAGTTTTCTTCCTTCGTCTTATCTTTTACGCACGCAAGCCCTCCAAGTTCATCCCAACCAAAGCCTCCGAGACTGAGAGCTGCTCTGTACGCCCATTGTTTGATGCTCCAGCTGCGCTCTGTACAATCGAAGACTGACTTTGTGCTGCGAACTGCGTCTCGTGATTGTATACCAGAGGACTTGCAGTGGAGGTTTGAACACCTTCCAGCATCATGCAAAGCACTTTGTTGAGTACTTCTCACGCCAAAATTCAAATACAGGTTCCAGGCTCGTACTTTTCGTTAGCATCTCCTTTTCTGCGCCGTTTGGGAGGTAGCGGCCTTAACTAACTCATCCGCAGCTGCTGTCCGTCTAGTGCACTATGGCGGCATAACCTTTGCGCAGCACCAAGTCATTCTAGAACTTGACGTCCACGGTTATGTGACCGAACAAGGCCTGCATGCTCAATGACAGATTCCAATTGGCGTAGTCGATAGAACAAAGGATGATGTCCTTGAGTTAGAAGCGCGAGCCTAATCCAATCAGTTCCTCGTATGACGAGTGCCGCGAGAAAGGGAGCGTGATTTCCCTCGGCAAAGAGGTTGCTTCTCCCGGTTCTTTGCAATATAGGGCATTTCCGCGAGCTGCCTTATGGTTGCATTGCTGGACGCTTGGCCCGGAACGCGTCGAAGCAAGTTGCCGGAGCACTTGAACGACTTCTTGAATCGGTCGCCTGGAGTAGAAAATGTCCGTTTCATCGCCTTTAGCGTCCGACCAAACTTGTCGAATCTCTTCGTCCAGCCTGAGGCTATGATGCTCTTGTTCTAATGCGGAGGTCAGAACCCTGTTAATCCTTTCGGTAATTACGCTTTCTCGCAGCTTTTCTCTGCAAAGTTCTATCAACCTACGGACGGCGCTGGCATCCGATAGGACCAACTCGCGGACTTGGTCTAGATTCCCTTTCTCGCCACCAGCACCCAGCTTTTGCATCTCACCACCTTTTACCGGTCGAGTGACTATCGGCATGATATAGACCACGTCCGCACCTGTCGAATGATTTGGGAGCACATTGCACCGTTCCCGCAGCTGCGCAGCCGTGCACTTTGTCGTCTCGTCAAGATTCTTCTCACAGGGTGGTTCCCGCACTGGAATCCACATGCTGAAGCCTCGGGGGCATCGATCCCTTTCAGACCGCCACAGAGGGAAAGCCTTTACCCCTTGAGATAAAGGCTACATCTTAGATGGTTCGCCAGTACAACCCAAACGTCTTCATACCCAAAGTCCGCACTTTAAAGTAGACTTTTGTCGTGCTTGGATAGCGATCGGCTTTGCCGACTAGTTCGGCGATTCCGTCTGCCTCCGATGAAAACAAAGGAAATGAGCTGGCTTTGCTGGCAGAGGTGGCGTCGAGCCGATGGACCAGGTCCACATACGGAAACATGATTGGGTTGCGCGAGAACGAGGACATACACCAGGGCTCAGCGCGGACGTCAACCGTATAGAGTACCGAAGTGCTGGATTCCAAGCGGTGGAACAGGAACATGATAACCCCCGGGCAGTGGTTGGCGTCCAAGAGAGTCGGGCGAATCGAATTGACGGGTGACAAGACGAGGTCCCAGGGTGTGTTGGGAGGCACTGCGTTGGGTTTGCTTCGTAAATTCTTGTGCGTCTGTTTCTAAAAGTCCCGCTGTGAGATTCATCCTATGCGATATTTGTCTAGCCGCAGGAGCATCTATAAGGTATGAGCAGCTTGGCAATGGAACGTAGAGGCGGATCAAACGTTATACTATAGTATAAACTGTGCGCAAGGAAAAGGAAAGGAACCGAACAAGTGCGTATGACCACGATGAGGCGAGCTTCACTCGGGTTGGGGAGAGAAATGGACCAATAACGAAACAACTTCCTGGTATCTCTCGTGTGGCCGCAGGGCAGTAAATAAATAGCGCCTTTAGAGATCCCGGCCCCTGAAGGTGGTCGGAGTGGACATGGCTAAGGAAGCAGGGCAGAGGGGACGGATTCTTACGGAAATAATCCACACAGATGGCCGGAAGTTCTCCAGCGGCACAAGCAAGCAGAAGGAGCCTTGGGCCAAATATACCGGCAGCTGACCATGAAAGATGCCGTCGGAGGTGGACGTGATGGCCTTTATCCCTTGCGCTCGGTTGGCGCGGCAGTTGAAGCGGATGACGCGCGCTAGTCATCTACGCGAGAACGCCAGATCACGTGGGGGCGGTTGCCAAAACGGCCTAGCCAAAGCGTGCCACGCTAGCGTCCACACCCAATAAGCGGTGCCCATCTCGTTCGGTTTTGTTCGAAAAAGGCTGATCGACGCTTGAGCCTCGCAATATCATGCATGCGACCTTTGGCATACGGATAGTCAAGGTAACACACAGTTTGCTCCGAAATGATGCAGAGCCATTTCATCCCGTGCCCGTCTGAACTTGATTGCCGAATGCCTCCGGTTGACAGAACCACCTTGGGGTGCGGCGCTTGGAAACTCGGCCTCCAGCGGCTGGCCAACCAACATGACGCCAGCCGACTTGGTCGATCCGAAAAATCACATGGACATGGGTTGGCGAGGCAGCCCACAGCAGTCCACGGTGGGCGTCGCGACGGCGCCGGGGAAGCCGGCGGTACATAGACGGTGGTCGCAGCTGAGGACCAGCGGGCGCGACGGTGAGAAGTCAAAACCGGCGGCCCACCAACGCCCCACGGATCGCGGTGCGAGGCCAAAAACGTGGATCCATCAGAGCCGACGACCCAGGCCTACAAGAACCGGCTTGGCGTGCCAATTGGGAGGCGCGACCGCCGGACAGCCTTCAAGCGTCCCAGGCCTCGGCCGGGAGACGACCCTGCAATATGCTGGCGCGCCGCAGCTCAGCTTGAAGGGGCAAAGGCTGCCTTCCGCCGCACTGGAATAGACGGGAGCGAAAGAAGGGGGCAAAAGAAAAAAAAAAGGTAGAAAAAGGCAAGAAGAAAAGAAAGAAGAAAACAGAAAAAAGGAATCGCGGTATCACGGCTAGGTAACCGTCGGGTTTTATACCTGCCTGTTGAGGACCCGCGCACGTACAACAGGCGTACAACAGGCGTTCGCATTGGGCGAGAAAGGCCGGCGTGGGAGCGAATAGCGTCTTGCAAGCATGCAGCGAGGCCGGCGCAGGGAGTTGCGGACGAGCCATCCGGCACGCACCAGGTCGGGAGCGCCGGAGTGGGCGGCAGCGACAGCAGCAGCAACAAGAAGCGGTAGAATGAGCTGGCCCGAGCCAGCAGACGAGCGCGGCGGTGTGCGCTGTCGGCGGGACCAAGGCGCCCGGCGGCTGGCGACATCCTTCGTCCGTCCGGCGGGTTTCTGTGCGAGCGTGTGTGCGCGCGTGTGCGTTGGCTTACCGCACGGTTGCTGGACGGCTTTCCGGCCGCTGGCCTCCGGACATGCGCGGGCGCGGGCTGAGCGAAGCGTTCCGACGACCGAGACCCTGGCCGCCACCAGTCAGGCACGGCGCCGCTTGCAGAAGCCCGCGGCCCGGCCCCAACGACGCGTGCCCGCCGAGCCAGGGCCCCAAACCCTCCCCGTCCACCCGCGGCGCTGGCGCCCTTCTTCCCCGGCTCTAGTTCCAGGGGGCGGCGCCTCTGCTCCCCCGGCCGTCGCTCCCTCCCTTTCCACGCCCTCCACGCCTTCCATCCCTTCTATTTACATACTGCCCTCCGCCGCCCGCCTCCTCGCCCGCCTTCTCGCCCGCCCAGCCGCCTCTCGTCTGCCCTCGCTCCCGCCGGCTTTGCACGCCTCGCGTTGCTCTCCCTTCCGCCGCACCTGCAACGCGCCCCCTCGGCCGCGGCCAGCGCCCTCGCTCTCCTCGCGCCCGTGTCGCCTGTCTCCGTGGTCGACAACGGCGCGCCGCGCAAGTCATCGGGCCGCATCACGACCGCACCCGTGCAGTCAGCAGCGCGCTGTCACGTACCCCCGTGTCGACGCATTCACCTACACACGTGAACCTGGCCGACTGCAAACGCCGAGGACACGTTTGTCCCCGGCCTGATCGAAATACCACTTTTCTTTCGACCTACGCGCCACCATCAGTTCTTCCGCCGCCTTCCAGCGTCCACCCCTATTCGCCGGCGACTGTCCAGCCGCGTTTTCGAAACCACCCTGAGTTTATCGACGCCACCGTGCCCATCTGCCGAGCGAGTCGGAGAGCTTCGGACGCCATGCATCGCAAGATACCCCTGGCCCAGCTCATTCATGGCCACCTCTACCCGAACGTGACTCCGAACGACCCCAATGTCCCCAGCTCCTTCAGCGTCCACTTGAGCAAGCACTTGGTGCCCGAAGTGCGCATCGAAACCGCGCGCTTCTACGGCTCCCTCGATACCATCGAAGCGCGCTACCCGGGCTTGAACTACACGCTCCCGGCGCACCGCAAGCGGCTCGGCCGCTTCCCGCATCATGCGCGCCTGTTCCGCGCCTTCGATGAGCTCGGACTCACTGACTCGGAAATCCTCAGCTTCTGCCGTTGGGAGGGCACCTTGTGGGCCCGCGAACGATACGAGAGGGACGAAGGTGTCAAGGTCCGCGACACCACCGGCGAGGAGATTACGAGCTGGATGGATCCACACGGTCGGAACGGCGTGAAGGCCACCAAGTGGCCGCCCTCGCGCAAACTGAACAACCCCACCTGCAACGGAATCAAGGTCAAGACGGATATCGACGTGGAGATCCAGCGCGTGGAGGATGCGGCAGCCAGCGGTGGCCGCGTTCGTGCGGAGTCGAGTCAGGATCTGGAAATGCCCGACCGCGGAGCGGGTCAAGTGTCGGAAGCAATGGGGTCGGAGGAGGATTCTGATACCTTAGTCTCGGAGCACCAGATACACCAGCGCATGCTCGCCGCCGCTTCGGCCCGCGTAGGCAACCCTGACGCTCCCCTCGACCCGGAGTGGGAGCAGTTTTTGAAGGAGGCCGCGGAGCGTGGACAGCTGCCCGGCGTGGCCGCCTTTGGCTCGTCCGCTCGAACCGGCGGTGCGGATTCCACCGCGGCCGCGGCCGCGGCGGCCGCGCACGGCGCTCTAGCGCTCGCCGCCGTCACTGCGCCCACTGAGCCGGAGATTCGCGCCCTACAGATGGCGCAGCAGCAGCAGTCCGTGTTGCCGCCGGTTTCGAGCCCGCAAGCGCCGCGAGGAGCGCCTAGCGCTTGACATGGGCTCAGTTCCGACTGACGCTGAACGAGTGTAACGAGGGATTTCTTTTTTTTTGTACGGCCTCTTTTTTTCTTTTTTTTTGTGCATCTGTTGTCGCACTGCTTGGCTTCGATAATGTCGGGCGACGTGCACACGATTGCTCTTTCGGAAGCCTATGCATAGCCCGGGGGAAGCATTGCGGGTTGTTCCCCCTTGCTAGTGTTCGGATTACTCAGTACTACTACGACTTTACTTTTCTTTTTCCCCTTCCCCCTTTTCTTTTTTTTTTTGGGTCCCTTTTAATTTCCGAACCACCGTTCCCTCTTAACTCCCCTTTTATTCACCTTATTTGTCATCTTGCGCGGCACTGTTTCTGTTCTTTGCTGAAGCGGCATATCAGGCTTAACCATCAGGATCCGGGCTGCGATAGACCAGGCGTATCGGAGTCTTATCCGAGTTTCTTTTCTTGTCTTCTTTCCATTTCGCGTAAGTTCTCTTTCAGACGAGCACTTGGCTAGGTTCGTAGCTTCCTTGCTAGGCTAGCATGACCGTGCCGCTAGCTCGAGAGGCGGTGGAGGCGGGATACTCGTCTAACAACACAACACTGTCCTATTTTCTTTTCGACCCAGTTCCCGGCCTGACTTTTGCTCGAGTCTTGGATTTTATTTTGACCCGGTGCAACGCGGCTGATGAAACGTCTCCGCTTGCATGATCCAATTTTGTGTGCACATCCAGCATGGGCGTTTGTTTTTCCAGGCAGCTGCGTACTTGGGATTAACTTGGGTGCTGCTCTGGAGGTTTTGATGGTGGAAATACAATGTCCCCTTGCATACCCCCTGATTCTGGAAGAAGAATGGTGTTTTAGGTAGTGGATTATGTCAGATAGCATCAAGCAAAATTGGGTGCTCTTTTCTACAAGTCATGAGAAATTAGGAGTACGATTTAACTATGGTGTCCCGGATGGTTTGCCGCCACTTGGCAAGCAAATGAGGGTTGTCCGTATTCACCCCGAACAACGTAGCTTTGATTTCGGCCTAATGGTATTGGCATTTTCTTCTAAAGCTTAAACAGACTGGGGAGAGTTCATTTCATGCGTAATGTTTAAGGTCCGGCCCTAGCCGGTACTTTGTTCCGGCCTCGAGGCTTTTAGTACCGCCGTGAACCGTACTCGTCGTACTCGTCGCTGCGCCCATATCCACTACCGCCACCGTAACCCCCTCCATATCCGCCGCCTTGGCCATATTGTCCTGAGCCGTACTCTCCGGATTCACCTCCGTAGCCACTGCCGTACTCCCGCCGTTCGCCGTAACCCTCGCCGGCTCCATATCCTCCACCGGCTCCATATCCTCCACCGGCTCCATATCCTCCACCGGCCCCATATCCTCCACCGGAACCATGTCCTCCACCGGAACCATAACTGGATGCCTCGCGAGCGTAGCCACTACCACCGCCATAGTCGCCGCCAGAGCTATACGAAGACTGCTGACCACCGTAGCCCCCACCGTACGCCCCGGAACCGTACGAGGATTCTTGGCCATATCCGGATGCACCCCCGTATTTTCTCTCTTCACCATACCCACCACTATAGGCATGGCTACGCTCGCCAGAGCCAGAACGGCGCCTGTACCTCTTCTCCTCGTCGGAATCGTCCGAGTGGTCTGAGCGGCGCTCAGAGCCGTATCTCTCATAGCGCTCCCTACGCTTTCTCTCTTCCTTCTCACGCTTCTTGCGTGCCTTTTCGCGACGCTTCCGTTCCTTTTTCTCATCATCCGAGCCGCCGCTAGACTCATCTTCGTCAGAGTCACCGGACGATTTCTTCCTGTGGTGTCCATGGTGATGGCTGCCGGAATGGCCGCAAAATAGTTAGCGATTAGGACACTATTCTAGAGCCATGATGATGCTCATATATGGCCGGAAAGGGAAATGGAAAGGAGAACATAAGCTCATTCTTTTCCCACCAACCTTACCTCTCGTGTGAATAATATTCTCCACTTCTTCCTACACCTTCAGTCTGGGTCTCAGAGCGCCACTCTTCACCGGCTTCGTAGCGGCGTTCTTCTGACCGCTCGTAGCCGCCGCCGTAGCCTCCACGCTCTTCAACGCGCTGTTGAAAGCCATATCCTTCGCCCTGACCCCTAGAATCTTGCTCGTAACGAGAATATTCCTCGCGATGGTGGCCACTCGGATAGTCGGTTGTTTTGTACTCAGCTTGGCCGTAACGATCACTAGAGCCATAGCCTGATGATCGCCTGGCAGTTTCTGTGTAAGACTGCTCATAGCCGCCGTCGTCGCGGTATCCCTCGTGTTTGTAAGACTTCTTCTCGCTGTCATCTCCTCCGAGGGCACCTCCTAGAAGGCTGGAGCCGACACCACTGACTAAGCCTCCGACAATGCCTCCCAGTGCACCTCCACCGACAGCTTCGCCAGCGGCCTTTCCAACCTTGTGCATCGCCTGGCCTTCAAATCCACCATGGCCCCCCTTGCCACTGCCGAGAATTCCAGTGCTCATTGCAGTATCGCGGGTGGGCATACCGATCGGTTTGCCGCAGCCATGGCCCTGGTCATGGACACCTTCCTTGTGATTGCGACCATTCTCGACCCCGTCACGAGACAGCTTATCGCGGAGATCGTCCTGCTCACGGGAGCTCTGCGATTCCCACCAATCTTGGACGACGCGGAACATGATCTGCCGGCCATCCGCAGCGCCGTCCTCCCCATAACGACAGAGAGCGGGATGGTGGAAAACACCGTTGACAATACGGTGAATGGTACGCTCCTCATCCACGTCTTCATCATCCCAACACTCAACAATTTGTGGGACGACCCACTTGAGGACTGCGGAGGCGATCTTACCAGCCGGTTCATTGAGAACATTACTGAAATGATCCTTGCTAAGCATCGAATGCGTCGGGTCGGAGCTGTAGTCATCGTGGAACACAATGAGTTGTTTCTCTCTGCTTGATTCAATAATTTCCGACGATCCTGTGGCAAGCTCCGTCTTAACCTGGCGAATGATGGGGAGGACATATGGAGCAAGCAACGAGAATATAAAAATGTTGACTTGGTTCTGAAGTTCCTCGATGAGATCGGGGAGCACGGGGATTTTCTCAATCGTTTCGGTGATGCCAAGCATGATTTCATCATGAAATTCCAGAACCGGGTAGATCTGTTTCGAAATTTCGCCCAGTTGCTCCGCCCATGCTTCTGGTTCCTGCGGGGTGATGTGGGTATTTTCCATTTGAGCAGCGGCGGAATTCTCCTGGAGTTCATCAGCCTTGGCCGCCTCGTCCTTTCCGCCGAACAAGCCATCCGGAAGCTGGCTCAAGAGGTCTTTGACAACACTGGCGTTCTCCTTGGTGGCTGACTGCTCGATTGTTCCTTCTAGTTGTTGGACCTCGGATTGGGTCGCCTTATCGGAGATCTCACCCATGACCGAATGTAGGAAATCCACACCACCAAAAGTGCCGGTGACCAGCGGGTAGATGGGCCCTCGAGCTCCACGTACTTCGACTTGGGTATCACGGCCAACATGGGGAAAGACGTCGTGCTCTCCAAGCTCAATGAGAGCCAGTTCTGTGTAATTGGAATGGGCCGAGTAGTCTAGGGGTTGTCAGCGATTAGACACGATAATCCAAGGCCACGTCGCGGAGTAAATCGCAATCTGCCTACCTTCAAGACAGTGGCATCCGGTGCCGAGCAATCTTAGAGCTTCATAGAAATCGGCCTTGTTCCCATTCCTATGGTAGCGCCGGGCAAGCTTGACGGACCTCCTGAAAAGGTCACGGACAAGTCCGGCAGAAGTGGTGATGCCCAAATCTTCCGAGGCGATGTAGTTTTTAAGGCCTGTGCGTTCATCAACACTGAGCTCCAGCCTCTCATCAACGGGGCCACGAAGTCTAGGGTCGTATTGCCGAGCGTCAATATTGTCGGCGTAGTCCTTTGGATTGTCGATGTGCTCTTCCGGTCTGGAACGTAGGACATGTTAGCTCAGGACGAACGAACGTAAGGCAGTAAGCTGGGCGTAGCGAGAGGGTCCGAGGGGCGCACCGATAGCAGCCAAGTCGTTCTGCGGTAACCTCGAACTCGCCAGTCCCGAAGCCAAAGCTTAGGAAGCCAAGAACCCAGAGAAGGATGCGGATAGCCTCAGAGCTGACCATCTTTAAGGTGCCGACCTGGACTAGGGTTAGCCGATCCAACAAGCCGGAACCGCGCGGGCCGCGTCGCTCACATCCACGGCTTGCGAGTAGTCGCGCAGCCAGTTGCCGAAGTAGACACGCTTGACGTCCATCTTGCCGAACTTCTTACCCCCGGACGCGCTCGTCATCAGCAGAGTGAGGAGCGTGTCCTCGATGTCGCCATGGCGCCAGTTCTGGCCCTCGATCTTGGCGGTCGAGGCAATGTTGCCGGCGCCAAAGGCATGAGCCTGGCCGGCGCACAAGGCCAGGAGGAGGAAACACGGAATCAGCACGGACGACAGCGACAGGCGCGCGGGTGCCATGGTGGCGCAGTGGAGCACCTAGGACAAGAGGTAGACGGGTTGGCTTCGTCGACGAAGGCTGGCGAGGCTTGAGGGCAAGAGCAAGGACACGAAAGGGGCGTGAGTGATTGCAAGTGCAGACCAAGACTCGGGATGCAGGGCAGTTGGGCAATAAAAGGAGCGGGAGGCAGAGCAGCAGCAGGCCAGGAGGAGGGGCGGGCTGACGCAGTGGCGGGGCGCGGCGGGGTATGGCAAGCTCAGGTCACCGCGTCCACAGCCAGCGGGCACGCCGCTCGGGAGCCAATCACGGCCGCAGCCCGCGCGCCCGGCGGGGCGGCCTGCAGGCCCGCGACCGCGGCGACCGGCTCCCATTGGACCAAGCCCCGTGCGCCGGCCCTGCTTCACGGCGTCGCCGCTTTGCACTACGCAGTAGGTCGACGCATGAAACAGAAGAAGCTCGGGTGCTCCGTACATCACAGCATGCGGCACGTAGCAGACGGGAGCGGAATGAGCCGACGACCGCGCCGCGCTCGATGGATCTACGTATTCCGTGCATCACACCTCCTAGCCCTTCCAACCCCACCGCTTCTTCGCGAACTTCATCGCGTACACCAGAGCGACCAGCACCGGCACCTCAATGAGCGGCCCCACGGTGCTGGCCAGCGCCTGCCCGCTGCCGGCGCCGTACACCGCCACCACGACGGCAATCGCCAGCTCGAAGTTGTTGCTGGCTGCTGTGAAGCTCTGCGTGCAGCTGACCCGGTAGCCAAACCCGAACTTCCAGCACGCAAACAACGTCGCGCTGAAGATGACGAGGAAATAAACCACCAGCGGCGCGCACACCCGGAGCACCGACGTGATCTGGTCCACCACGTGCTTCCCTTGCGACGCGAAGAGCACGATGATGGTGTAGATCAGCCCAATCAGCGACCACGGCCCAATGTACCGCAAGAACTGCCCTTGGTACCTGGCCTCGCCGAGGACCTTGCGAAGCACCAGCCGGGTGAGGATGGCAGCCCCTAGCGGGACCCCAAGAAACGCCGCGACGCTGGTCGCGACGCGGCTATAGCCGACTCTGACCTCGTCCTCCGAGTGGCTGACGACGTTGATGTAGAAGACGGCAAACGGGGCGAACAGCACAATCTGCAGGATCGAATTGAAGGCAACAAGAACGGCGCAGTAGTCGCCGTCGCCGCCGGCAAGGTCGGTCCAAATCAACACCATGGCAATGCAGCGCGCGATGCCGACGAAGATCAGGCCTTCGCGGAGATCGGGCCGATCTGGGAGGAAGGCCCAGGCAAGTCCCACCATGAGCAGCGGCGCGAGGATCCAGTTCACGAGGAAGGAGAACAGGATTTGGATCCACAAAGCCCGGGTCTGGAGGAGGAGGTGAAGCGTCTCGAACCGGACCTTGCAGAGGATTGGGTACATCATGACAAGAAGGCCGACGGCTTCCAGAACGCATAGCATGTTAGCACTAAGCCGCAGGTGCGGAGAATGCCGCGAGCATCTGAGGTGGACTTGCCGATGGGCACGCTGACCCCTACAAAGGTCCCCTTTTGTAAGGCAGGCCCTGTAGAAGGCACGAAATTTCCCAGAATGATGCCTATCGCCATGGCTAGCACAATCCAGATGACCAGAAAGCGGTCGAGAAAGGATAAGCCCCTCAGAGGAGGCACATCGGTCGAGGTGTCAGGGCAGACTTGGTCGCGTTAGCTCGGATCCAGATAGTCAAGTTTGATGATGTTGCATGGTATGCTGAGAGGTACCTGGCTCGTCGACGGCATTCTTCTCTTCGTCCGTGCCGCCCGGCGACGGCTGCCGGTGCGGTACCGGGCTGGAGGCGGGGGTCGCGGAGCGGTCTGGATTGTCCATTTGTCTGGCGAGGACAATAGAAACGATGCGGGCTCGTGTATGGAACGCTCCCACTTGTTTTGCTGGCCATGGTGCTCATGGGAAGGTACCGCGTTCTTGTACGTGCAAACGATCCGGAAGGCGTTGGCGAGTGTGGGCCAATAGGCCGGCAAGCACATGTCACCAAGAGATTTTGCGACCGGAGCTCTCGCCGCTGCCACGGCCCGAGAAGCGGGTCAGACCGGGGGTGTACAGTCCCTATGTACGAGCCGCGTGATTCGCTCAGATGCAAGCTCATGGTCTGAGGTAGATCTCCTCGATGGCGTTGCTCGGTCGCGCCCGTAGCTAGACCCGCCACCGGCGACCATGTCACCCTTATGGAGGTGCATGGCAAGTCGAGTTGCACGTGGCCTAGATGCATTCCATTATTGGACTCTGAGTTGCGATGCTAAAACCCCGCGTGCCGTGCTCAACGATATAATGTGTGGCCGCAAGAATCGGCATGTTGGACGGAGGATAGGCGTGGATAGGAGGGTCTGTCTGAGGCACCGGGCTATTAAAGGCAGACTACGTACGGCATCCCGTCCCCTTAACCCCAACGCAAAGCCGTTCTATGCCGAATTGGGAGGCAGTCGGGGCGCACTTCAGCATTCAAGCATCCATCGCGCTTTTTCCAACGCCCGCCTTTCGGCCACGGCAGGACGACGCCGACGATGACGGAGCGCTCTTCAGCAGATTACATACCAACCTGCCAATCTCCAATCGACAAAGGATCCATGCTTGCTGCCAAGCTCCGATGACCCCGCCCACGGCCGCGAGATGCTGGACAAGTCGATGCACCTCGAGGCAGGGTTGTGGGCCCGGCCGCTCCGGCGCGTCCAGGACGAAAGCTGAGGGCCCGTCGCAGAACGCTCACCGAAGCCTGCGATAACCGCCGTTTTGGCGGCCTGTATACCCCCCCCTTGACGGCGTTGCTTTTGGGCGCAAGAAGAGGCCAAGAAATCCAAGCCCGCGTAGCGACCCGCGGCGTGCTACAGGACGATAAGCAAGCCGCCAGGAGGTCCAGGCTGGGAGCCAAGAAGAGCTTGCGTCGCAAAGGCCCGGCCACGTGGGCTGACGGTCGCCTTCACCAACTTCCCCTTTCTCGCCAGAGCGAACGCCAAACTCTCGGTCTCTCTTCGAACCTTGTCTCAAAATGGCCGATTCGCCGTCGACGCTGTCCTTCACCGACAGTCGCAACGACGTCGACGCGGTGTACGGAAGCGTTCCCATCGAGCCCGAAAAGCGCGACGTCCGACTCCTTCAGCTCCAACCTGGAAGCTACAATGACCCAATCGTTTGCAGCCTTCGCGTCGTCTCGCTCCTGGACCATCCGGAATACCAGGCTCTCTCGTACTGTTGGGAGGATCCTACCGACCGCAAGCCCATCACGGTGAATTCCAATAAATTTTTCGTCACTTCGGCGCTGGAATGCGCTCTCAGGAACATTCGCGACAAAAACATCCAAAAACTTCTTTGGGTGGACGCCATCTGCATCAACCTGCAAGACGTGCGCGAAAAGAACCACCAAGTCAGACATATGATGAAGATATTCCGATTCGCAGACATCGTTCTGATATGGCTGGGCGGCAAGACCAACGACAGTGAGCTCGCCATGAAGATGTTGGATGATCTGGCCAGTTTGTACCATCTGCGCCAGTATTGGGTCAGAAAAAACCGGCATGGACTTCAGGCTCTTCGAAAGCTCCTTTCACGACCATACTGGCACAGGCGTTGGGTTGTCGAGGAGATCGCAGCTTCGACCAAACTTCCAATGGTTGGCTGTGGTAACAAGTGGCTCTCGTGGTCCGTCTTCGTCAATGCTCAAAAGGCCATGGAAGAATTTAAACATCGCAAACTCACGAGCGCCCTAGGCGATAGTACAATGCCTGACTTTGCCATAGTCAACATGTTTGAGCAGATCCGGACTCAGTACCAAGGAGGCGGCATCGCAAAGTTGATTGAGCTTCTAGTCGGGTTGAACGAGTTTCACACTACCGACCCCCGCGACCAGGTGTTCAGTGTCCTTGGACTTGCGAAATTGAAAGGCCCGGTGTGTCCAGCTGATTATAGCAAAGATCTTCGACAGGTTTACATCGACACGACGAAGTTTCTCCTAACAAGCTCAACGGGACCTGACAGAATTCGTGTCTTGTCGGTCATCTTCGACTACTTCCAAAGGCCGAAAGAACTGGGTCTACCGTCCTGGGTGTACGGATTTTCTCACGATATCGATAAAAGGCCGCCGATGCTTCTCCACACCGACGATTTCGCGGCTGGAGGTGGCGTGGAACCGCGATACACCGTCGAGCCAGGCTCGGAGACTCTTACCATTGCAGGCCTTGAATTTGACACCGTCGAGGATGTCATTTCAGACATCTGGGATGTGGAGGATGCCACACACGGGCGACTGGCTGACACACCCGTCATCCAAGCTTCCACACTGACGCGGAAAGCTCGCGCCAAAGAAATCGCGATTGAAGATGTCAGGTGCCTTCTTGACCGGACAACGCCTCTATGGCGTGTGCTCATTATGGATAGGGGCGTTAACTTGGAGGGCCCGCCACCACCTCGGTTCAAGTGGATGTTTGACACTTTGGTTGGTCGGTCTCGTGCCTCGTGGTGGTTCAAACGCCTCATAAAAGGGATCCTCTACGGCTACGATGGCAGGCCTTACGTGCGAAACTACAATGTTGCGATGCGCGGAAGATCGTTCTTCGCAACGAGCGCTGGCTTTGTTGGCGTCGGGCCTTCAATGCTCCGAAAAGGGGACATGATCGCCATCTTGTATGGTTCCCCGCTGCCCATGGCGCTCCGAAGCGAAGATGACCATCATATTTTGGTTGGACCGTCCTATGTACCTGGGATCATGGAAGGGGAAGCAATTGAGCTTTTTGCCCAGTCAGCTAGGGATGGCAAATGCGTCGGGCTCGAAGAAAAGAACTTTGTCCTACACTAAGATCGGACACATCCCGGGATTCCATGTTTTCAAAAGCTCGACAGAGCACGCACACCGATACCGAGGGTTGTGGACATAGAGTCGGAGCTGCTGATGTCAAATCCTGACCTTCACTGGTAGCCAAATGCGGGGCAGGACGTGTGGCGCCCAAGATCCTCGAGGACATGCTGAGTGGCCCATCCGAAGGGTTTAGGGATATGGCGGATATTTATGTCGGCACAACTGGATACGCCATTGTGCGATCCTATCCACGTCAAGCTTGGGGTAATTGTGGAGACAGGTGGCGTCAATTACGATGTGATTCAACAAAGTTGAGAGAGTAGGGCGGTGCACTTTCTAATCTAGGCCACACTAGAAGGCTTGTCGAGGCTATCGGAAGAGCAAGATGCTGAAATATGATGAGTCAGTTGAAGCGTAGCTGTATGCAGTGCAAGTTCGATGGACATCGAAATTGCATTATATGGGCAGACTCTATTGCTAAACTAAAGTTACGAAATTAGCGCCTTTAAAAGGTATCTCAAGCATAACCACTCTCTTCTTTATGCGTCAACTTGGCACCTCTGTGTTATTATTCGTGAAAGGGTGGCCAACAAAAAGTCAACAGTGTCGACTAGAAAGTCTTAACATCCATGTACTCTAGCTAGATGATCCGTGCCCGTAGACAACACAGGTAGTGTATTACTCCATATGTATTCTTTCTAGCCACCTTAGACACAATGAAGGCTCCGATGATATGCTTCCCTGAACGCCATTTCATACAGTTACAATGCGTGCAATTTCCCAGATACACTGACTAACTGCTATTTGTGCTCGAATGCACTGGCAATGACGGTTGTGCAGTAGCTAGGCTTTGGCGCTTCTTCTCTTTCTTGGCCCACCTCACTATGTCTTGTGAGCTCAGAACGGCGGTCACTTTAAGAGGGGATAACTTACAACCACAAGCATTACACAACGTCTTAGGTCCCTGAGGGCCTTTCCTCCATTCAGGGCTGTCTAAAGTCCCGCAGTCGGTGCATACATACTCTTCCGGGCCCTTCGACTTCTTTTTCTTATCACCGCCAGGCCGGCTATCTTTATCCACGAGAATGGCAATTCCAGCATCCCCACGAATAAGGGCAGGACTCGCATCCCCAGTGCTGATCCCCTGACTGCGCTCTCCATCTCGGTAGCGCAGACCTGTTAGCATTTCTATAGTCTCTATGTGAGAGGCACCTTCGTAGCGTGCCATCTTGTCGTTAATACTGTCAGGCTTGCTCGCGGCCAGGGCCTCGTCCAGGTTTTGTCTTGTCAAGGCCGTGTTCGACACGCTCGGCTTGGCGGGAGGCGGCATAGCGTTGTACGCAGCTTGAGAGGCCGACTGGGCATCTGCAACCGGATCTGTCCGCTGAGTCGTCTCTGACGGCGTCAGGCTGCCTGCCGGGGCGGTCTCGCCGGGCTTTCGCTGAAGAGCCTGGGCTACCGTTTCCTCGTCTTCGGCCTCCTCCCGCTTCAGCTCAGCTACTCGCTTCGTAAGGCGTTCGTTCTCGATCTTATGCTCAAGAAACGAGTCTAGCAGGGTAGCGTTCTTGGTAGGATACGGGCGCGACATAATGAAGAAGCCGCTGCAGGTATTCCCCGGGCCGGGGCCGACCGCTGAACCGAACGTGGTTGGGTCTACGACGAGATGAGGGTGGCCATGGGCTTCAAAGATGGCATAGCCTTCCTCGCGGCGTTTGAAGCGGTAGAAGAAGCGTAGGGCATTACCCGTGGCGATGGACTCGTTGAACTCGCGCACAAAGATGGCGGTGTCGTCTGCATGGACGTACTTGGCGACGAACTTCCCGAGTAGCTCACCCTCTTCCCAACCGGTGAGAGCCTTGCATGACGGTGACACGTACAAGATGCGGCCGTCCGGGGACAGGATGTGCAGGAAGTCGCGTAGCTCTTCGAGAACACGCTGGGACCAGTTGCGGCGCTTGGTGAACTCGGTCAGGGTGCTGCCGGTGCTGGACGACGTGGGCATGCCGAACCCGGTGGGCAGAGGGCCAGCGCCGACACCGCCCATAGTAGCGGGAGGCATGGCCGGCGCAGCGAAACCTTCGGTGGCACCAAGTGACATGGTCGCGGACGGGACGTTGGTGAGCTGGGGCGGCGGCGCCGATGAGGATGCGACCGCGGGCTGGGCCCGGGCGGGGCTGAAGCCGGCACTGCCGTTGCCATCAGGTGTGTTCCCGACCTGCAGGTCGAGATCCATGGGCAGCATGTCGACATCGACGCTGCCCATGACGGCGGCCTGGGGGTCCATCGAGGAGGCTCGACGCCGCGGCGGCGGCGGGGTGCGCTGGCTGCCGGCGACGAGGCGGGCAATTGGTCGCTGTCGCTGCGGCGGAAGCCGTTCATACGCTCGTGGACGGGATGCTGGCTGGCTTGCTGTAGCGAGCTGCGACGCCCGACGTGAGCGGCGGGAACGGCCCGGAGGGCGGGGAGGCGGCGGCGACTGCCGGGCTGCGAACCCCGGGTGCGCTGCCTCCAGTCACGTGCCAACGCGGTTGCCTGGCAGGCAGTCTCGCGAACGTGCTGTGACGCGCTCTTCCCCACCATCCTCTCAACTTTCTTTTCTCCCGCGTCTCTCCCTTGCCCCGCCGCCCCTCTCGCCTGGCCTCTGCATTTCTAATTAGGCCGCCACGGCGTGCGGAGACATTGGCCAATATGTGTGATTTTCCTTTCCCTTTCTCCCCCGCATTCAGCGTTGCTAACCACCCAGTCTAGGTGTAAGTTTTGCCCGTGCGACGCAGAGATCAGTCCTCCCTGGGCGTAGCCGCCGCTAACGCAAGCACGATTTGCAGCCAAGATAGACAAGCTTTCAATTCTTGGGTAGGCGCGCATAGAGTCCTTTGTAGTACTCCCTTCTAACCCGACGCCCGCAGCGTTCGCTCCTTCGACAATGCCCGCAGCGAGACAATTCAGTTCCATACTCCCCTAACGCTCATTGTGGGGTACAACGGCTCAGGAAAGACGGTCCGTATGCGCACTCCGGCCGTGGAAATGGTCACGCTAACACCTGCAGACTATTATCGAGTGCCTTAAGTATGCCACTACTGGCGAGCTACCTCCGAACAGCAAGGGCGGCGCCTTCATCCACGATCCCAAGGTTCGTCACCATATGTACGTTCTACGTTGCTTCTAGTCAAGCTAATACTTTCTTAGCTATGCGGGGAGAAAGAAGTGCTCGCCCAAGTAAAACTTTCATTCAAATCCACCTCTGGTCACAAGATGGTCGCTACACGAAGTCTACAGCTCACCGTTAAGAAGTTAACCCGGTCGCAAAAGACGCTTGAGGGCCAGCTTCTCATGATCAAAGATGGAGAGCGCACCGCCGTCTCGTCTCGCGTGGCCGAACTTGACCAAATCATGCCTCAATATCTCGGAGTTTCAAAAGCCATTCTCGAGTCTGTCATATTCTGTCACCAAGACGACAGCCTTTGGCCCATGAGCGAGCCGAGTGTGTTGAAGAAGAGGTTCGACGAAATATTTGAAGCTCTCAAATACACAAAGGCAATCGACAACATCAAAATCCTTCGTAAAAAGCAGAATGAGGAACTGGCGAAATTCAAGATTATTGAGCAGCACGCGAAGGAAGACAAGGAGAAAGGCGATAAGGTACAGAGTTCTGTCACCGCACTTTTATTTTGACGTTGGGCTAACTGGATCCGAGGCTGAAAAACGCTCAACCGAGCTGTTCGATGAGATCGAAGCGCTCCGAGGTAAAAGCGAAGAACTTGGCAACAAAATCAAGGAGGCAACAGAAAATTCTAGAGTGGCATGGGAACATGCAGCAAGGTTTGAGTCTATTTGTGCCAAGCTTGAAGGAAAACGCATCGAAGCTCAAGCTCTTGGACGGAATGTCCAGGAACTGAAATCCAATATCAAAGAAATGACAGATTCCGACGAAGAACTTCAGTCGATCCTCGACCGCTATGAAGAGCGTATGACTCTTTACGAGCGTGAGAACGAGGCCCACCGCTTGAAGTACGGTGAATTACAACACGAGTTAGAGAAGAGCCGCCGAAGCCTTGGCATAAAGCAAAGTGAAATTGGAAAATTCGAAGCCCAAAAGGATCATTATGAACGTCAGCTCCAAAATCGCGAGACGTTAGTCAAAGAGACTGCGCGAAGACACAACATTCGCGGGTTCGACTTCGATATTACCGATGGCCACGTTCGTGACTTCATGGAAAGAGTCGGGAAGATGGCACGGGACCAGAATGCAGCTCTAGAGCGAGCAAAGAGAGAAACCCACGGGGCTCTGCAAGGAGCGCAGCAGGAGCTGAACCAGTTGAATGAGCGTCGATCCGCTTTAAATGAAAGCAAAAATCACATCAAGGCCCAGATAAATGGTAGCGAGCGGAGAATCACGGCTTTCCAGACCGAACACGATAGAATAGAGATCGACGAAGGAGGAAAAGCCGTGTTAGAGTCGACCCTGCAAAACGTTGAAGAAAGGCTCGTCAAGACAAAAAAGGAGTACGAAATTGCCGAATGGGACGCTAAAATCCGACGAATTGATACCGAGATGCGTCAACTAGACGAGACAAAGGACAAGCTTGATGCAGAGCTCATTCAGGCGACTAGGCAAGCAGGTGACTCGGCAAGATTGGACTTTTTGCGCAAAGAGCACAGAGACAGGGAGTGTAGTCTCGATACGATGACAGCAGCCCATGGCCAAAGGATCTCCCAAATAATCGGAAGTTCATGGACCCCGTCAAATCTGGAGGAGCAATTTCACATGGCTTTAGAGCAGCGGACGTCGGACCTACGGGATGCAGAACTCCAGAGGGATGGAACGAACCGCGAGCTCGAGCAAGTCCAATTCAAACTAAAAACTGTTCGAGATGACCTCAACCAGAAACGCAAAGACGTAAAAATGCACGAATCCACCATCCGCAGGACAATTGACCGCGAGCCATCCATGTTTCCTGAATACTTGAGGGAGCTGGAAGAGAGTCGCGACGTTCAGATGGGAGACCGCACAAGTTTCAAGCATCTGACAGAGTACTACTCCGAATGCATACAAATTGTCCAAAAGCACGACGTTTGCCGCTTATGTATGCGGAGATGGGACAATCGAAATGGACGCGACCAGTTTATCAAAAGGCTTGAAGATCTTCTACAGAAAGCTAGGAAAGACGCTAGCGAAGACGATCTTACAGGGATTGAGGAGGAATTGAGAGAAGTCAAAGCTCAGACTTCTACGTACGACACATTGGTTCGGTTACAGACAAGCGAAATCCCCATTCTTGAGTCTGACCAGCGAACATTAGAAGGACGACATGAATCGCTTATCGAAAAACTTCAGAATGAAGACGAGGAGGCGAGCCAACGACGGATGGCGAAGCGGGAAGTGGAGTCTGTAGCCAAGACGGTACAGAACATAGTTAAAAGTCATTCCGAGACTCTTAACTTCGACGCCCAGATTGCAGAGCTCTCTGCGAAGCAAGCAACAGCCGGCCTATCACGCGGTCTAGAAAAGATTCAGGAGGAACTGAAACAAATCAACGAGCAAGCAAGGTCCTTAAGATCAACTCTCGCACAGCATGCTAGGGAGAAGGATCATGCCAAGAGTTCGATCAACGGACTGGAGCTAGAAGCTAGAGACACGAAAGCGAAGCTTAGCACTGCTATCTTTCAACTGAAAGAAAAGACTGGCCTAGTGGGTCAGATCGGTGAACTGAAGGCTGTTATCACTGAGCAACAAGACACAATCAAGCAAATTGACATAGACGTTGGTGATCTTACGCCAAAAATTAGTCAAGCTCAGGCTAGGTACGACGACATCACTCGCCGAGGTGCAGAGAGAGAAAAAGAGCTCCACAGAGAAGCATCGAAGCTATCAGACAGCATACACCAACTCAAGCTAGCTGATCAGGAAATCAACTGCTACATTGATCGTGGAGGCCCGCAACAGTTAGCCCGTACGCGACGGGAGATTGAAAACCTCGAACACGAAGTAACTCGCGTTGAGGGTGAACAGCGACAAGTGACAGTCGAGATTAAGAAAATCGAGGACAACCTCAGAAACCACGCAGACACCAGGCGGAGCATCACAGACAACTTGAGATACAGGGCTGGTGTCCGTGATTTGCAAGCCGTCCGGGCAGAGATTGAACAACTGGAAGCGCACAACGCACAGGTTGACAAAGAACGATTCGAGCGGGAAGCCAGCAAGTGGCAAATGGAACGCAACAGACTCACCGCTGAGCAAGCTAGCATGATTGGCGAGCTAAAGTCCAAGGACAACCAACTACAGCAACTCCTGCAAGACTGGGAGACGGACTACAAAGATGCCGCGTACAAATACAAAGAATCCCACATCAAAGTTGAGACGACGAAGGCTGCTGTTGAGGACCTTGGGCGTTACGGAAGTGCGCTGGACAAAGCGATCATGAAATATCACAGCATCAAAATGGAGGAGATCAACCGAATCATCGAAGAGCTTTGGAAGAAGACTTACCAAGGAACGGACGTCGACTCGATCATGATACGATCCGACAACGAAAACGTAAAAGGCAACAAGTCGTACAACTACCGCGTCGTCATGGTCAAACAGGACGCCGAAATGGACATGCGTGGGCGCTGCAGCGCTGGTCAAAAAGTCCTAGCAAGCATCATCATACGACTAGCCCTCGCAGAGTGTTTCGGAGTGAACTGTGGCTTGATTGCACTTGACGAGCCGACGACCAACCTGGACCGAGACAACATTCGCGCCCTAGCAGAAGCATTGGCGGAAATCATTCGCGTTCGTCGCGAACAGTCCAACTTCCAGCTCATTGTGATCACTCACGACGAAGACTTTTTGCGTTACATGCAGTGTGCCGACTTCTGCGATAACTATTATCGTGTGTCGCGCAACGAGAAGCAGAAGTCTATCATCGAACGGCAATCGATTGCAGAGGTATGTTCCGACTGTGCCACAGCCCCTCCCGCCTTTGTTTGGCAGGTCGCACAGCCTCAGGCGACCCTCACTAACAAGTCCCGCGCACCATATAGGTTGTGTAATGAGCGGGGGACACGGCACCACCGCCATCCCTTTCGTTTAACGTGCTGGAGCAAGTGCTAGAGCACCGAAGCCTGATGTCGACAGCTGTGCCTCAGGGTGTTTGCTAGATTTGTGGCGTTTCTAATTTTGGAGTCCATTCGGCAAAGCGCAAGCCAGGTGCCGACGCATTTAACCTATTTGAGTAGGTAGCTCTAATGGTCTCATTTAGCACCGACCAATGCGTGCAATTGTATTTTCGTCTTGGGCTTTTGGTGTCGTGTGTACATGTCTGCTCACGCCTCTTCTCCGATTGGCCGACCACACACGAAATGACCCATGACGGAGTTATTGTCATGCATTCCGGAGCCAGTCGGGAAGGATCCCGGAGGCTGCTGGGCAGCATCAAATACAACTTGAAACGAGCTGGTAATCCCAAGCAGGTCGCAGGTTCGCAGTCCATTTCGCAAATAGCTTGCCACGAAAGCCTACGCCAGGGAGAGACGATGGAAGCAAGAATTGAGAATTGAAACGAAGAAAGGTCTCACAAAAACCGCTCGTACTACGTACGTGGGCAGAAGGGACTGCTGGGCAAGGCTTAATATCGCCGCTATTTGGTGGGCTCTCGTGTGTGCTGCAAAACGGAATCAGGGCAGGGCGTGCGTGGCTGCTCCTTTATCGTGCAGGAGCTCGCAGGCCGGCGCGTGGCGACTCTTTGGGCCCGTACGCGAGGTGGCGACGGGCTGCTGGGAGTCTGGGACCGGGGTTGGCCCCGCCCGTCAAACCGGCTTTTCGCGTTTTCGCCAGGGCCCGCCCCGGCTTGCGTGTGCCCGGGACCTCACCACCATCACTACCACCACAACAACAACAACACTCGGAAATCCGAACACCGCCACCAGGAGCGCCGACGACAGCGCCCGCCGGTCGCGGCACATGGCTTCGAGCGCCTTGCTTGATGCCTTCTCCGCGCGACAGAGAGCGCTATATAGCCGCCGGGTGGCAGACCAAAGCCGCGGGAAGCTGGCGGCGTGACGTGCGAAATTGGGTGTGCGCGTCGTGGCGTGCGCGTCGTGGCGTGCGCGCTTCCGCTGATTGGCGCTGGAATGGCGCGCGATCGACGTTCGATTGGCTTCGGCATTGCATTGTCGGAGGGAGAGGCGCCGCCGCCACATTCCGAAGCCTGCAGGCTGCAGCTGCAGCCGGGCCCTGAGGCATGCCCTGAACGACCCTCGATTCTGTTTGTTTTCTCCTCGACGCCTCTTCGGACCACGAGAGCGTGATATCGTAACTGCGCCACGACAGCCATCGCGAGGCCGCGACTCTATCTCGGGGCTCACGCTCCGCGTGGGAGCTAACTTGCAATCTGCTATCCGCTAAGCGCGAACAGCACCTCGACCCGGACGCGAAACTTGATCAGCGCAGCCAGGAGACGGACGGCCTGTAATCTTGCGTAGGTAAACCTGCCCAATGACGAAGTCTTGGTATGCCCTGGCCCGACCGTACCTGGCATGGCAATCTTCACGGGCGAAAGTCGGGCCAAGCGAGCTTGGCCGTTTCACTGAAAGCACTCGCGCTCTGCCTCTGTTGTCGTCCTCCGGCCTGCGAGCCACACTGCAGCCCCGAGGCGCAGCTCCACTGCCGTCAACCATGTACCTGTGGGTCCAGCCGCAATGCCGTAAACCGTGCCAGCATGGGCCCATATGCACGGAGGCGGCATTCGGTACCTAGCCCAGCGCCACCTTAGACAGGTTGCTGCGACAAATACGGCATTCGTGCGTCCCTCGTACCCTCCCTACCCTTGTAGCCAACTACTAGCCCATTCTCCCCACCCCCCAGTCCGTCACGGTAATAAAGATTCCGAAGATCGACCTGTTGTTGTCCTAGCCCTGCATTTACGCGCCTCTCGCTCTCGTTTTTGCCCGTACTCAAAAGCCAGCCCAGCATTCTTATGGGATTTCCCTGGTGATGTTCCTCCTTTCAACCTTTCGTTAATTTTCCTCATTAATTTATTCTACCTTCGTTTGTTTCTCACTCCCGCCGTTTTTTTTCCCGCTCCCGAACGCACTCGCTCCATTTGTACATACTGTCGTTAGCAAAAGAGTATATCTGCCCGTTGTTTGCCAGCGTACGCGAAGAATCAACCCCTATTCGGTGGCCGCGTAAATCAACAACATGCGGTTCACCCCAATCGTTTTCACATTTCTGGCCGTAGGCGCGAGCCTGGCGAGCCCAACATCGTTGTGAGTTCTATTGTCGTGGTCGTGGTCGACTGAATGATTGTATCGTCAACAGTCTAATTATGATTCGCAGTAAACGCTCCGTTGACTTCGGATGGGGATCAGAGAAAATTCGGGGTGTAAACATTGGTGGTTGGCTTGTCCTCGAACCGTAAGTCGAATATCTACAATCGTTCTACGGCAGACGCGGGTTTAACCATTTTTGTGTTCTTTAGCTGGATCACACCGTCTATTTTCGAAGCACAAGACCAATCGTTGGGCATCGTCGACGAATACACTCTTTGCGAGAGGCTAGGCTATGACGCAGCGTCCAACATCTTGAGGCAGCACTGGGACTCGTGGGTGGGATACGAAGACTTCGCTCGAATCGCCAGTTATGGGTTCAACGTCGTTCGGATTCCGATTGGGTATTGGGCCTACGAGACGTTTGGTTCTCCCTATGTGCAAGGGGCAGCGGACTACATCGATGCGGCCGTAGACTGGGCGCGCGGGGCGGGACTAAAGATTATGATCGATCTACACGGGGCGCCGCGGAGCCAGAATGGCTTCGACAACTCCGGTCAACGACTCGACTTCCCCGGCTGGACGCAAGGCGACACCGTTGACCAAACGCTTCAGGTCATCCGGAGGATTGCTGAGAAGTATGCGCGGGAGGATTATCAGGACGTCGTGATAGGGCTCGAGCTTTTGAACGAACCACAAGGCGGTTCGCTGGATCAGAACATCATCAGGCAGTTCAATTGGGACGGAATCGGTAACGTCCGCACTGTTTCAGACACAACTGTGATATTTTCGGATGCCTTCTTGCACCCCAGCTCGTACAACGGGCTGTACATGCCTGATGCGGGTGTTCACAACGTCGCCGTCGACCATCACTATTACCAGGTCTTTGATCCCAACACGGTGGCGTGGGAGCAGTGGCAGCACCGTCAGGCTGTTTGCAACGATATCGGGTCATACGATGGCTCCGACAAGTGGCTCTTCATTGGCGAGTGGACGGGCGCCATGACGGACTGCGCCAAGTATCTCAACGGTAAGTACCACGGTCCATAGCGGTCCACCGCGGCACCTCACCACGCATCTCGGGGGACTGGGGCATCTAGAACTGTTTGGCTAACAACAGGCAACTCCAGGCTACGGTGAGGGCGCGCGCTATGACGGCACGTTCCCAGGGAGCTGGTACGTCGGCTCGTGCGACACCATCAGTGACCTAAACACGTGGCCGGATTGGTACCGGGACGACGTCCGCGGTTTTATCGAGGCCCAGCTTGACGCCTTCGAGGCCAAGACCCAGGGCTGGGTCTTTTGGAACTTCAAGACCGAAGGCTCGGCTGAGTGGGACATGTACCGCCTCGTCGACGCTGGCATCTTCCCACAGCCTCTCGATGACCGCAGGTTCGATCCGGTGTGCTCCAACCTCTAAAACCATCACCCTTCGCTTGATTTCGTTCGACGACGACTAGGCCGTTTTGCGCCGCTCTTTTGATCCGATTCTCACGTAGCCGCAAGACCGACGGTGCATATGCACTCCCGACATCGAAAACTCAAAAACAAAAAAAAAAAAAGAATGGAGAACAACCGAAGAAGAAAATCATCTTAACCGAAATGCCCCTGTTTGGTATGTGGGATTTTGCAAATTTCTGCCTACTGGCGGAGCTGCTCAGTTATTTGAAACTGGCCCGCAAGACTACTCAACTGGCACTGTTTCTAGAAGGAGGTGGTAATTTGGAGAACTAAAGGTCACGTCTTAATTTCTTCTCGTCTTTGTTAGATAAAGACGCAATTTATTTAGTGTCTAGTTGCTATTTGGTCCCTCCGCCAGGGCCTGCTACGATAGCAAAATGATGTACGAATCCTTGGAAATACTGTCTTGTCTCATTCATCCCTGGTGTTGTATAAGCTCTCTAAAAGTGGTCATATTATAAAGATACGTATACACCTCGCCCTAGGAAACTACGTGCTTGATTGTGTAATCGTCAATCGATTAGATCGTTCTGGCACATCTACTTTTGCTTGGTGCTGGTTACACGCGGCTGATCCCTGCCGCCATTGCCTAGATACGCTAGTTCGGAAACCTACCAGTAGAAGCCTCCTTCTTTTGCCTACCTACCTTGCAAGTTTGGCGGCTACGCTTAGACCTACATACTGTAAGTACAGACTATGGCAACATCCGAAGTCAGTTACGGGCCGACGGGGAAGGCGTGTCCGGGCATGATAGGCTAATTTTAAGTTAGCAATAGCACTAAAACACTGAGTACATAGCTTTACTGCTAAATTGGACTAGCCTCAGTAGTAGGATTCCATTCTTTTAGATTGTTGGCATAGCTATGCTCAAGACGAGTTGCGCCCTGTAGCTGGTATATCCACTTTAGGCTCTCGCATCATAGCCTAGTGCGAACCACATGATCCGAAAGAGTAATTCTCAGCACTTTGGCTGGAAGATGATGCATCTGGATGATCTTGCTGACCTATAGCTCGAAATATTTCTGGATTGAATCCAAAAATATTGTGTACTTGAGCAAGCAATTAGTCACAGAACATCACGAAGCCAAGAAGTTAGAAATATGATCAAGCAATATGAAATGGTGTATGTAGAGGAATAAGAGTTTAGATTGACTTTCTCAACAATATTGCTCTACATGTATTGGGTTTGTATCTCTATAATAGGATCCAGTCCACGGGGAATAAATACAAATGGAAACGCCTCGTGCTATACTAAGTCCGCTTTAATAAAACATTTTGAAGCCTTGAAGATTCATAAATCATGAATTGATGGGTATTTATAAACTCTGCATGGCACAGGGGAGACCGAGCGTGACCCTCAGGATGACGATTGAAGCTTCGGAGATTTGATAGACAATTAAGCTCATCAGTCGAATGTTACGGAGTGCCCTGACTCCATTTTAGGGTGCATAAGATAAGTAAAGTGACAATGAAGTGTGACACTAGCAGACGATGCAATATTCCAAAGTGAGCAGAAGGTTCCCACATTTGGGCGTGGCCGTCATCAAAGGCGTCGGATGGTCTACGACCACAAAGGAGCTAATAAGCGCCGGTCAAATATCGCTGCGGAAAAGTGGCATATCAAATCACCAGATCAAAAAGGAGGGAGGAGTAAGCAGACCGAAGGAGTATCAACAACTATCGAGCGTGACTTGGCAGCATACATACTATGTACTAATTTCAGTCCACAGACGGACGGAAATGGGACTAGCGAGGTCACAGTTGGAGTCGCAGCTTGCTTGGAGCCGCGCCGAGCTCGCCTAATCCTTAGTCCTACATGCGCGTAGGTGAGGTATGTACTACGTACTACGTATGTACTCCACCCACGTACGTTAATTAGGCGGGAAATGCCCATAAATAGCGCCTGTTTTAGCCTCGTGCATGTCATCTGCAGCGCCGAAACGGGTTGAAGCTGCCGCCAGAGTGCGGTCCGTGCACGGGGCCTACGTTTAGCGACAGTGGGACACCTCGCACCCGCGCGCTCAAACACGGGCGGAAGGTTCGGAATGTCTGTTGAAGAGAGGGTGGGTCGACGCTTTACCCTACATCCTCCGCCTAGTACAGAACACTGCACATGGACTTTAACCGGGCCGGTTAGTCTCTCTTTTCTCGGATCGTATGTACGCGTGTTGCTGCGACGTGCGATGGCGGTAACCCGGCGGGCAGTGGGAAGGGTCGGGCGCAGGGTCCCTCAAGGTGTCCAAGCGTTGTACCTAATATAGCCAATTTGGGACCAAATTGACCATTAATTTTGCTCCTTCGGGCCCCCTTGTCCGACGACCTATCCTTGGACGCCCCCGGATGCTGTACCTTGCCTAGTTGTGCATGCAAGTAAAGTTCTGACTTCAGATTCTAATCGCTAAGGCTACTGGCTATTTGTAAGACCGCAGGTCTTTTCGGGAAGAAATGTGGGACCGGGCTCCCTTGCCGGTGCAACGACCGTCGAAACGTTGGCACATGAGAACTTGTTCACTTCTGACCTGTCAACAAATGTTCCAAGTCTAAGCTATTTTACAAGCGAATGAAACTCTATGGTACAAAAAGATAGAAGAAAAACAAGACAAAATCGCTGCAACCATTAAACCATGCGTATCGGAGACCTGCGCCTGCGGCCCGACTTAGGTTCGTCCCAAAATCCCATGCCATGCTTTTCTATTCGTGCCGTGGATATCTCCCAAAAGACCAGGCCCAAGAATCCCAAGAACAAACGGAACGCCAATGTAGCCTTAAAATGCAGAAAAACGCCAAAATGCAGGACATTTTTGTAGTTAAAGAAACAGAACGAAAATTTAGAGCGCCTCGGGACCGCTCACACCGTGGGCCCTCTTCATGTGCCGTAGTAGGTTGTCCTTGCGGGTGAAGCCCTTGACTGAGCATTCACAGGTCGGGACTGGACAATAGCATGCGGGAATGCGTGTCACGCCCGTAGCGTGGGTTCGTAGGTGGCGCCGGAGATCCTTTGGCAGCGTGAAGGCACGGGAACAGCCTGCATGCTGGCAGACGTACGGTCGTGTGTGGCGTTTCGTATGGCGACTGAGCGTTGAGAGTTAGCATCGATTCAGTTTCTCAATGGGTTAAGGTTTGTGGGTGTGGAATAACTTACTTCAACTTGTAGAAGTGGGAGAACTCCTCACCACACTCGAGGCACTCATGCGGGCCGTCTCGTTGCCCGTGACGGCTCCGGCTAGGACTTGTCCTAGTATTTGAGGAGGTAGCGACGGACGATTCACTGGGAGCGTTCGACCTTGCCTCCTCGGGCGTCACAACCTCCGTTGGAAGCATCTTGGGGCCCGGCTGCGGAAACAGGTACGGGAAGTAACCCCTTTCCGGGCTGGTGGGATGGGAGTGCGTAGCCGGGAGCGTCGAGGTGTCGGGCCACGAGGTGATGCTCGTAGGCACGCTGGAGGCGGTTGTGTACGACCAGGTTGGCATGTCGTTGATGCAATCCGGCGGTGGTGCATAGAAGGTATTGTGAGGCTGATGGGAATACAGGTCGACGTTATACTCTAGTCCTTGGGAGGCCTCAGGGTAGCCTGACTGCAGGATCGCCGGCTCCTGAGGAAGCGTCCTGGAAGCCAACGGGGCGGAGTAGGGAACATAGGAGAAGTGGTCGTTGTGTACGCCGGAGGAGGGGAACGTCCACTGGGCGTCCATGGCGAACGTTGAGATAGCCAGGGTGAGTTTGGCAGACTTGTCTGCTGAGACTGAAGGAGACAGAAGGACAAGAAGAGACAGAGGCAGAGACGAGAAGAGGAAGAGAACCAAGAAGGACTGAATGCAGGAAAGGGAAGGCGAAGGAAAGAAAGCGGAGTCGAAATTAGGAGAGGAGAATGTAGGAGGGATTTGTAAGAAGCAGCATTCAACCTGAGGCAAAATACTGTGGGACCTGGTTGAAGGAAAGGCGGTTGTACTCAGACGGGTTGAAGGAGCGCGAGGCTGGTATTCAAATATGTCTTAGACGTCTTAGAGCAGCGGCCGCGACAAGCAGAGGCTCTGAGCCCGTTTTGGAGAGCTCGAGCACCGGATGCAGAAGCTCGGGCTATTCCTGGATTGCGGTTTTTGGGAGCAGCCGGGCGCAGGGCCAATCAGGGGGCGCGAACAGGGCAAGGGGGTGCTAGGGCGGGTGCGCTGCAGGGGGGTGCGCGGCGGGCTCGCAGGGTGGTGGTGGTGGTGGTGGTGGTATGTAGGGTATGTAGGGTATGTAGCACGTCGTGTGGGTGGTATTTGGGACGGCGCGGGCGGGCGTTGGGCGTGGGAGTGTGCCGGCGGGCCCTGATGCTGGGAGGGGACGGGTGCTTGGGACGGCGCGGCCAGGCACAGGCTTGGCACTCGGCCGTTGCGCAGACGCGGCGCGGGCTTGGGACGAGGGGCACGGGTTTCGCGGGGTGGACAAACGGCGGCTCTGGGCGCGCCAGCCTTTATTTCTGGCCACAGGCTGACCGGGTGCGTCGTCGCCGGCGCGGAGAGGCGGATGCGGGGCGGCGGCGATCGCGCCCGGCCGCGCCATCAGCGAGGGGCGTATTTTTGCAACGCGCCCGGCACGTGGGGGTCGCGCCGGCGGTGGTGACGGTTGCGGCGGCGCGGTGGTGGTGCAGCGGTGGTGGTAAGCCGCAGTCATGGTGCGACCGGCCCGGCTCTAATTATAGACGAGATAAGCGAGTGCGCGGCCGGCGTAAGGCTGAGCCGCCGGCTCGGCGGCGCTCGTCGCGGCCCATGCCCCGAATCGAATTTCGCTATTTGAAATGCAGCCTTTTTTTATTGTCCTTCTCGTCCAGTCGCCGCGCCCGCGCCGCACGTCAAGCTTTCGCAAGCGCCCGCCGTGCCTGGCCGCCGCCCCCGCCCGGCCCGTGCCTGGCTGCTGTTGCTATGTATAACGGCGCCCGATGACGTTGGCCGCGTTCCGCCCGCCGTTTGTTTCGTTTCGACCCGGCGCCGCGGGCCCGTGATCTAAATCTGTTGCCCCGCCGCCCGTTCTAGATGGTCCCGCTCCTCCCCGCATTTCCAAGCCGGCCCGCCGCTTATTTCCAAGCAGCGCGGTCCAGCTTCTGCCCTCGCCCAAACACCACAAACGCACCCATTCGACGCTTCTAGCCAGGCGTGCAGGTAATCCGTCCGTGCTTTCTCGGCCACCTCTCTACCCGGCTGGCCATCGTCGGGCGGTGACGGTCCTACAGCCGTGACGACGCTCCCTGTTTTGGGCGAGGAACAACCCCGGTTAACTCGCTGCACCAGTCGCCGACGGGGCGGGTGAACTTACGAATAGGTACGCCAACTCATTGACGTCGAGCCTGGCGACCGACTTGTCGGCCCCCTCGTCCAGTGCCGTTGAGACCATCTCCCGCTTTTGCTCCTGTATTTCGAGGATCCGGTCTTCGACGGTATCTTTGACCAGTATGCGGTGCACAAGGACGGGCCTGGTCTGGCCGATGCGGTGGGCACGGTCGATGGCTTGCTCTTCTACGTACGGGTTCCAGAACGGGTCCAGGATGATGACCTGCGAGGCCCTCGTAAGGTTCAGTCCGGCATTGCCCGCCTTGAGTGACACCAGCATGAGCTTGCATCTAGCGTTCTCCATGAAGTCAAACACCGCCTCGGTGCGCGCCGTGGCCGTCATTCCGCCGTCGTAGCGTTGGTAGGCTATGCCTTGCTCCGTGGCGAATTCGCTGATTCCAACCTCGACGAGGTCGAGAAATGTCGTAAACTGACTGAAGACGATGACTTTTTCGCTGGGGTCATGTCGTTGGATGTCACGGAGGATCTCCAAGACTTTGTCGATCTTGGCGCTGGAGTACCATTGACGCCGAAGCCGTTTGAGATACCCTTTCTTGGCGGCCTGATTACGACTTGACTCCTTCTTCAGATCGGCCAAGCTCATCTTGTTCAGCGAGTTCATGGCGCCCTTCCCCTTCTGTTTGGCTGGCCTGCCCTTCTTGTCCACAGCGTTCAATTTGCTCCTTTTCTTTTGCTTCGATTTCTTCCCCAATACGGTGTCACTATCCATCTCGCTATCCTCGACATCATCCGGCACGATGAATCCGCCTAAAGGACTCCCATTGTCACTAATGTTGTCAGATTCTTCGCTGTCATCTTCCTCATCGCTGGATGCATCTGAGGTTGTGTCAGCTGAGATACGGAAGCCGAGCATTGCAAGGAAATCATCGTCAAAGCCACTTTCGTGCGGATGAGCTTTCTTAAACGAGTTGTAATCCGTGACGCGCTTAGGGTTGATCGGGCTCCGACATTGAGGGCATTTGGTATCAGCCTCCTCGTTCCCTCTAGCGATGGCAGCAGCTGGATCGATGATCTTAGACAGACATTCTGCGCAGCTGTTATGGCCGCAGGGAACGAAGATAGTTGGGTTTGATATTGCGTCAAAGCAGACCGGGCATTCGAAGGCGCCGTTGACGGTCTTGATCCTTTCAACGACCTCCGAACTCAATTCCTTGGCGAGTTGGACCAGCTCATCTGTTGTGCTCCCCGCAGGTTTAGGGGCCACAAAATCGCTGAGAAGACGCGGATGACAGCAAGCTTGACGAAGCCTAAGCAGCTGTAACAGAACATGCATGTAATTCGTCCTGATGTGGCCCTTTTTAAGGTATCGATTGAATGTAACTACTGAACGTTCTCTGAGAGCCTCATAGATTTTCTTCTCGTCTTTGTTAAAAACTGCATGCTTGATCTCGATGGTCCGGGGAGGGAGATTGAGTATGCGTTTTCCGTCTATCGTGGAGTCTTTGTGTCGGCGGAGGAGGCACGCTCTCACCACTGCTTGCAGCTTTTTAAATCCTTCCATGCTGCCTTTCTTGATAGGTCCGTAAATTTCCTGCGTTATCATTCTTGTGAGAACCCTTCTGGTCTTTTGAAGATGCGCTTGTAGAAAGAGCGGGGGAGCCCGGGAAAAGCCGTCTAACCTCTTCCATAACGGCCAAGCGCTGGGCAGACTTTTACAACCTATAACAATGATGTCGTTGAGGCATGAAAGTATACTTACCATGTCGAACCTCTGCGGTGAGTTGAACGGTCGAATGCGCAAGAACTGGAGCAAGGATTGAAACTCGTTTACACTGTTCATCATTGGAGTACCTGTGAGACAGAAGCGAGACAACGCTTGCAGCTGGAAGGCTGCTTTCGCGGATTTTGAGTTCGGATTCTTAATGCATTGTGCTTCGTCAAGTATGACCCTATATGATATTAATAAATGGGAATATTCCCCGTTCCGCGCGTGGTTATGTACATACCGATACCACTTGCAGTCGTTTCCGATCAGAGTCAGAGCGTACTTTTTTCCTGGTAGAGCCTTCGGGTTATTGGCCGATATATTTGACCAGTGTTCCTTTCTCTTGAGTTCCGACGCGACTGTTCCATAGGTGGTGAGCACAACATCATACATCCTCAGCTCTTTGAAGGAAAACTTTTTTGAATTCCCATGATGTATGCAAACTTTTAAGGCATGCTTTCCAGGTTGGATCTTTGTCAGAATCTCCAGCTCCCACTGCTTTAGAAGTGCGACTGGTGCCAAAATAAGTGTGGTTTTTCGGATGGGATCTTCGGATGGCTTAGATAGAATTAGAGAAAGCATTTGAATGGTCTTTCCAAGACCCATGTCATCGGCCAAGACGCCGCCTTTATTTGAGCTAGCCTCCATTTGCTGTAGCCAGGTAAGTCCAAGCTTTTGGTGTTCCATTAACTCGACAGCCATGCCAATTGGCGTTGTGACGCGCTCTTTTGATGGGATTTCTTCATCAGGCCGTATGTTAGAAAGAAGATTGTTGATTTGCTTCCTTGTCTCCTCTGGGTCCTGCACAGTACCGAGCAGGCTGCCATGCGTATTGAACTGGTCGCTGACCGCATCATAATATGTTTCGTTGTCTGACCCCAAATCATCTTCCTGATTAACCGTTCGACCCCGGGATGTTTGTGCATGTGTAAGATGGGAAAAGCTATCCGGCCAAAAGGGGCTCTGGGAAGGGCTCCAAGCTCGACCCGGTGTTGCCGAGGAGGGTGATGCTCCAGTCCAACTGCTTCCGACAAGTGGCGTTGGGTGCTGAGGCTGCTCAGTCGCATTCCAGGCTTGAGTACCACCATTGCCCGCGGATTTTTGATGTGACGGCAGCGAAGCTATTGAGCCTGCGAAACTTGTGGATTGCGAAGGTACTCGTAGGCGGGGCGAGTTACCATAAAAACTTGGGGTTTCCATGGCGCTACGTGTTTGTGCTCTAAACGCATCTTTACCTGGGCTGCTTAAGGAAACATCGGCGCTAGAATGCAACACGTTTAGCCCTAACTTCGTATTCCTAGTACTCTGTCTATGCCAGCGATGTGTCCTTTGTTCTGTGTCGTGCCGAGCCTTGGTTCGCGCGCTGGATGGCGTAGGCGGATAGCTCTCCAAGCGCTTGTTGTAGTTTGGTGTGGATTGAGAAGGTAGGTCGGTCAAGTCTATGAGCGATTCAAGTGAGCTAGAAGAGCTCGGCCTGCTGGGTGTTGTTCGCCGCGATTTGTTCGCTCGATCGTCGTCAGGTCCACCTCCGTAAATTCCGAGTGAACTAAGGCGGTGCTTCCGAACTGGCACGGGAGACATAACGCCTGTGGTTGGGCCTACGCGCTGCTCGTTTGCTCCGCTGGCGGGTGCACGAGTACTATCACCCACTCCTATTGCGCTGTCAGCATTACATTTTTGACGACATCATTTGACACATTACATACCACTAGGATGGCCCCGTCGGTCCCGCAAGACACCCTCTAACCTTGCCACTTTTTCTTCCAGCTCCTTTTTGGACCTTTCATAACCGTCGGAAGACCGGAGAAGAGTGTCGATGACCATGTGTGTGAACTGTATCTCGCTTTCAATTTCTGCATCGGATGCGTCTGATCCTATATTGTCGATGCCCGACATTGTGTCCGAAAGCCCACGGTCGAGTATTATATATCCAAAATTCTGAACTAAAACCCCGGTCCGCCGGCACAGGAAACGGTGGCCCGGTAGGAAGACGCGTATGGAGTTATTCGGCAGCCAAACAGTCGGTGACTAGTCGCTTGGAGAGTGGTAGAGTTCTCTGCGGAGCCCGGTTGCTTGTGAAAACGGCGTAGTTGTGACATCTAGAGGTGAAAAGAGGCGTTCAAAATCTGAACAGCGGGCAGGCCACGGCCTGGTTGAATTTGCTCTCTTTACTAGCCTTTGCAGGCCCAATCGAAATAGAAGGTAAGTAAGGTGGCCAAAAGGCAAAGGGCAGAATGAGGGGCTGCGTAGGATGTGGAAGGTGTGCAGCGATTCGAGTGGAAGGTGTGCGGCGATTCGAGTGGAAGGTGTGCGGCGATTCGAGTGGAAGGTGTGCGGCGATTCGAGTAGAAGCGGCGCTGCCTTGTGCAGGACGCGTTAAGTCCGCAACACGCGCTGCTGCGGAGTCAGGTGCTCGGTCAAGGCAACCCCTGCTTCAGGACCCGGAGGCCTCGCCAAATTTCCGTGTCTCGACACTTCACTAACTTTCGTAATAAGGGTGAACCGGGAACCGTAACACTAAGCTTGAGGAAGGCAGCGAATGCTTCGCGAGATACAGTCACTATTTAAATCTCTTTGGGCAAGCAGCCTTAGCAAATTGTTCATGATTCACGACGAGGCATTGACAATCCGAAGTTAAACAGAACTAGGTAATTGATGTATTTCTAGGTCTGTATGATTCAAGCAACTTATCCAGAAACCCCGGCAAATGAACAAAAAGGAAACGGGAAGGGGACACTGAGTCCATGAGCGAGGGAAAAGCATGCCATTGGCCCTTGTGACATCCACGTACAACCTGAGAAAAAAAGAGAGAGCCTTTGGGTATGTCCGACGAGATGCTCAGCGCGGCTTAGGTACCACATGCTGCCTCATAATGTATGCTTGACACACCCTTTCCCATCGCGCGGCCGCCAAAAAAAAAAAAAGGGAGAAAAAATCCCAGCTATTTAGGAACGCCACATCCTCCGACTCAAGACTCATACTCCTGAGTCAGTAGCCACTAGGTACTAACAGAGGCGGATAATATAAAAAGACGAGAGACCCTCTCGGTATGGAAATTATACGAAATATAGAAGAGAAGATAACACGTTCGAGAGGGTAAGAGCGGCCAAATCCCCTAATACCGTAGGTAAGCTATGTCACCAAATGATTTCATACGCAAATGCGTTCATCAATCGAACACGGCCAAGTATCAGTAGAAATGATTCAAGGCAGGCAAAACAATGAATAGATCCACAAGAAGAATTTCCCCTCGACAAGTGAACTAGCTACTATGAGAACGAAGTAGCAACTATATTATGCGTCAGTAGATTTTGTCTCCGTGGATTTGAAATGGTACTCACCCGATCCACTCCATCTGTTTGGTCCGCTGCAAGAAGTGACGGACTTGATGCGCCTGCTTTTGCGCTTTCGGTCATCCCTCTTACCTCCAGCTGCGGCCGCTTAGGAGAAGTGTCAGGCCTGGGAGTCGTAGGACTCGCAGAAGGGCTTTCGTAATCCAAGTGTTCGTCTTTATTTGCACTTCCTGGAGACGGTCGTTGATCATTGCTGTGCTCTAGAAGAGCCCCGCCAAGCGTAGCGCATTTCAGAATAGTCTGAATCAACTCATTCTGCTTTAGCGGCTTAGATAGATAATCCTGTGATGAAAGAATTAGTTCGCACGGCTCCTTCAGTATTTAAAGAATGTTGGGCACTTACATCCATCCCTGCCTGTATGCACTTCTCGCGATCGCCTACCATTGCGTGCGCTGTCAGGGCAATTATGGGGGTCCTTGACAGGTTATGATCCCTCTCCCATTTCCTGATGTTTTCTGTAGCCTCAAAACCGCCCTACATGATTGGTTAGCAATCTCGTGACACAAAATTGAGATATCGCGGAGGTCCTACCATGACAGGCATCTGAACGTCCATCAGTACAACGTCAAACCGCTCCTTTTTGATAAGATCAAAGGCCTCTTGACCATTGTTTGCGACGATGATTTTGTGGTTGTATTTTGCCAGAATCCGGACCGCGAGCCTTTGGTTGACGACGTTGTCCTCGGCCAAGAGAATGTGGAACGATTTGGAGTGATCGGAGACCACGGGAGCTGCTCTGCCTTCCAAGGCCGGGATGAGGGCGTTGCCAAGATCAACCGACAGGCATGGAGTGGTCATATAGCTAGCGATACCATCTTCCAACGCTGACCTGAAGCTCACCGAGACTTGTGGCATCAACATGACGATGGGGATGTACTTGAAGTTCTCAATGGCACGGAGTTTCCTCGCCGTATCGTCGTTGTCCACGATGACACAATCGTAGGCGTATCCGGAAGCAGTCGCAGTATCAGGGAGCGGGAGGTTCCTATCTGAATGGATCACTTGAGGCAGGAGTCCGAGGGATTCGACGTGTTCCTCGATAAGCTCACCACAGCCCGTGTTGCCCTGGTCGATGAAAAGGATCTTGTGATCCTTGTAAGGCAGTAAGGCCTTGTGGACGGGTCCAAATCCGGGGTCGCCAAGACGAACCCTGCAAGTGAAGTAAAACACGCTCCCACGTCCCAATTCCGACGTCACCCACATTCGCCCGCCCATAAGATGGACCAGGCGACGCGAGATGGATAAGCCCAGCCCTGTTCCTCCAAATTTTCTCGTCGTTGAGCCATCTGCCTGTTGGAAAGTATCGAAGATCAAATTGAGCTTGTCTTCGTGAATGCCTATTCCAGTGTCTGAAACGGCAAATCTGCAAAGATACTGCCCAGCTAGGAACTCTTCTTGTGGCGGCATGGTGATTGTAACCTTGACTTCGCCCTTGTCAGTAAATTTGATCGCGTTTCCGACGAGGTTGATGATGATCTGGCGGAGACGGAATGAATCGCCCACAACATAATCCGGAACTGTACTATCCACCACATATGCAAGGTTGAGATTCTTCTCATTTGCCCTCGTAGCTAAAGACTTGAGCGCATTGAATACACTCCCCCGCAAGGAGAATGGGATCTCTTCGAGTTCCATCCGGTTCGCTTCGATCTTCGAAATATCGAGGATGTCATCGATGATGGTCAGAAGCTGGCCGGCAAGGTTATGAACGATAGTGAGCATGTCGCGTTGGTAGGAGGTAAGATCAGTATCCAGAGTGAGTTGGGTCATGCCAATGATGCCATTCATGGGCGTTCGGATTTCGTGACTCATGTTGGCAAGAAATTCCGACTTGGTCTTGTTCGCGAACTCAGCGGCTTGCCTCGCCGCCGTGTTTTTTTGGATACTCTCTTGGAGGTTGGTGACCATCTTGTTGATCTTCCGCTTGAGTTCGTCCATTTCCCCAGACGCTTCGACGGTTATCTGCGTGAATTTGCCCTCGACGGCACCGTTCGTAATGTCGCCAAACGCGCGCACCTGGGAAGTAAGATTCTGGGCCATGGTGTTGACGTCAACAGTGATTTCCTTCCAGCGGCCTGTGATACCGTCTGTCCTCGCCTGCCCACCCATCTTGCCATCGACCCCGACATCCCGAGCTACCCTCTTCACCTCCAACGACCAACTATCCAGCCGCTCTACCATGTCGTTGATGGTATTCTTGAGCAACTGGATCTCGCCGGAGGCTTCGACATTTACTCGAAGGCTCATATCTCCCTTGGCAATCGCCTGGGTGACGTCCGATATACTTCGCACTTGAGTGGTCAGGTTGTTCGCCATGGTATTGACGTTCTCGGTCAAATCCTTCCACTTCCCGCTAACGCCCTCGACCTTTGCCTGCCCTCCTAGTATACCTTCGGTGCCGACCTCGCGGGCAACTTTGCTAACCTCGAACGCAAAGATGCTTAGCCTGTCCACCATGGTGTTGATGGTAATTTTCAGCTCCAGTATTTCGCCTCTGACATCTGCTGTGACCTTCTGGGATAGATCTCCGTTTGCCACGGCCGTAGTCACGTTGGCAATCTCTCGCACTTGAGTTGTCAGGTTATTGGCCATGCGGTTGACGTTCTGAGTCAAGTCCTTCCAAGTTCCTTCGACACCGCGAACGTTAGCCTGCCCTCCCAGCTTCCCATCTGTGCCGACCTCGCGCGCAATTTTAGTCACCTCCTGGGCAAACTGTTGGAGCTGATCAACCATGGAATTTATGGTTGACTTGAGCTCAAGCATCTCCCCTTGGCACGTCGCCGAGACCTTCTTGGTAAGGTCGCCTTTCGCGACCGCGGTTGTGACCAATGCAATGTCGCGAACCTGGGAGGTGAGATTGTTGGCCATTGCATTCACATTCACCGTAAGTTCGTCCCACATGCCCCGTACACCGTCAATCTTCGCTTGACCGCCGAGAACACCTTCAGTACCGACGTCGCGAGCCACTTTGGTAACTTCCATGGCGAACAGTCGCAGTTGATCCACCATGATGTTGATTGTTTGCTGCAACTCTAAGATTTCTCCTTTAGCAGATCTCTCAATCTTCATGCTCAGATCGCCGTGAGCGACAGCGGTTGTGACTTTCGCAATCTCGCGGACCTGATCCGTCAGATTCGTGGCCATGTTGTTCACTGATGCGTCGTTAGCGACATTGTCGGGGCACCAGGGCTACAACTGAACACGTACCGTTATCCGTCAACTCGGCCCAAATGCCGGACACCCCAGGAAGAACGGCTTTACCGCCCAGTCGCCCCTCGGTACCAACCTCGCGGGCGAGCTGCGTGACTTGGCTCGCAAATTCCTGCAGCTGATCAACCATGGTGTTGATGGTGCGTTTGAAGGTTGCGATCTCCGGGTCCATCTCTCTAGCGTGAATGAGAACTTTCTTGCTCAGGTCGCCATTGGCAACAGAGGTGACGATGCTTCCAATCTCGCGTAACGCCTTCTGGAAGGCGAGGTTCGCCTGCTGATGCTTCTGAAGCTCGCGTTTCATGTGCACAATGTCGCCGCTCGCATGCTCAAACGCCGCGCCCTGGTTACGGAGCTGCTGGTTGACCTCGGCACTGAGTTCCTCGATGTGTATCCGCTGGTTTTGGATCTGTTCGGCCTGCATGTTCAGGTGGTCCCTGATGTACCCCAGCTGCTCCTCGGTGAGCGTGGTCCCGGCCTGACGCTCGGCGCTGTGGCTGTCTTTGGAGGCTAGCCAATTGGTGACCCAGTTGCTCTTGGACTCGCGCGTCATGCCCGAGCCCTGGCGGGCCGACGGAGGCTGCGACGGGGTCCCGTTGCGAGGCGAGGCGCCGGCCGTGGCATCGGCGGGGAACGGCGACGGCAACGCGGACTCGCCGGGCGTGATGGGCAGCGCGCTCTCGTGGACCCTGTTGGCCTTGGCCTCGACATACTGGACGCGGCCGGCGAGGGCGGAGAGCTCGCGCTCGAGGGCGGTCTTCGAAGCCGAGTCGGGGCCAGGAAGGCGCACCTGCAGGGCCTTGCTGCCATCGGCGGCGAGTTTGCCCTGGAAAGAGGCGTCGTGCGACGGGTCGAAGCGGTTGGCGAAGCCGGAGACGATGCCAGCGATGGCGTCGAGGGTCTCGTCGTTGGCCATGGCAGGAGGGAAGATGCAGGGACGAGCCTGCCTACTCGAGCATTGGGGTGGTGGATGGATGCGACGGAGACGGGATTATCTCGGTCGGCGGGCGGGACGCAGGGCGGGCGGGACGGGCGAGGGATGCACGGATGCTAGCCGGGGCGGCACGCAGCAGAGTCTCGAGCGGCCGCTGTCGAGGCGGGCGACGGCGAGCGGAGAGGGCGGCGGACGGGCGGGCAGGAGGGCGGGCGGAGAACGAGTGTGGGAGCGGGATGCGGGCTGCAACAAGGTCGCGATGCGCGACGAGGCTCGACGGGGCGGACGTGGAGGACGGACGGGCGCAGGCCAGGGCGGGCGGTGGATTTTGGATGGGAGCGCTGTGGCGGGCGTGGGCGGAGGGGAGGGACGGGGGGTGTGGCCCACGGTTGAATGATGGGGAAGGCGGAGGGGGCGATCCAAGGGGTTGCACTTGCACGGCGCTCCGTTGTGCTGCGCGCGAGGCGGCGGCGGGTTTGGGAAGCAGCCGGGCGGGAGAGCGGGCGCGCTGCTGCGTCTAGCGCAACCACGAGGGCATACCTACGGCACGGCCGCTGTACCTATCCACCTACCTGCCTACATACAACGCACATACATACACGCCCACGTAGGACGTACCTACGCCTGGCCTCCGTTAGTGCCCACTGCGTAGGTACGCGGGTGGGAGAGAGAAGAGGGGGGAACAAGGGCCCGTGGCCGCTTGGGCGCCGCTGCGGTGGGCGAGCCGAGGACGGCGCCCGTGGCGCGCCCGGTCCAGCGCCGCCGCGGGACGCGGGCAGGGGGGTGCGCCGTGTGACCAGATCCGCCCGCCATTGACGACGTTGCCGCGCCCCCTGGCCGGTCGCGCCGACATTTGCCGATGTCATCGCGGCACGTTCCCCCCGGGCGTAGGTACATCTGCCCCGGCGCGATGTATAAGACGTAGGATGTACCTACGCAGCTAGGTACGAGCATGTACCTAGGTATGTACCACTACGGAGTACTACTCGCGCGCATGCCGTCGGACCCTTTCTTCGCCCAAGAATTGGCGGTGTGGCGGTGCCGCTCCTACCTTCGTCCTCTCATCTCGGTCCCTCGCTGGTCGCCCTCCGACAATGCTGCCGGGAACCGCACGTATCCGATGATCCGGCGTGCCACCGTCGTCTTGTTTGTCGTATCAAACAACACAACACATGGCCCACAACTCCACCTGGCGCGCGAGCGTGTGCATGGAGCCACCCCCCTGCCTACTGCTCTGCCGTGCTGCCGTCTAACCGGAGACGTGTTCCGGCCACTCTACGTAGTAGGCACAGCGTCCCAGCTGCCCGTTTGCACCTTGCCTGCACGCTCGACAAAAGTAGTACGGCGAATTTCAGAGCATCGTCAAAGATTGCATCGCCATGACAAGCCGCGTCCTTCTTTTTCGCGCTCGCGGTGAAGAGCTCACGTTGTGAACGGTCAGAGTGCCCACCGGTACGCCTGTGCGCCGAACTCAAAGGGACCGGTGTGGCTGCCTCAAAATCGCCGGATCCGGGAAATCCCAGGTCGCGCTACGGACGCTAGCATCCCCCTGGGCATCATGGCACACGTGTAAAGCACGACTCGTCCGCCAGACTCTGGCGGACGACCAAACATTCCGCATTATGTCACAGCGCTATTTTAATAGTTTTCGTCTGCGATAGTAACCAGTACCCCTAACTCGGTTATCAGGCTGTTTGCAGCGTATGTATGTACATGTATGGCAAGTTAACCCTTTTGTGGTTTTGGAGCAGCGTCATAGGCAGGGGAATACGTGGCTCAGGCATTTTTGCTTCATCTGCGCACCATCTTGGCGTGCTTCACTAAGTTCTCAATCACTCCCTCAAATGCTTCCTTGTCTCCAATTGCACTGTCTCTCTGCTTGATCCAGTACTCCAGTGCATCGTCCGCCGCTTTTTGAAGGTCTTCCAGTCGTCCAACATGGTCTTTCAATTCGGTGTCCGTCAGATTATTAAGTGCTACCTCCGTGGTGGATGCCATCATCGCAGCAGTACGTGTGTCGAGGTCTGGAGGCGGCGGGGGCCCTCTTCTCTTGCTCTTGCCTCTTGCCGATGAATCCACTGATGCCGAGGACTCGTTGCCCTGTTTGAGCCTCGCAACATCGCCAACCGCCCTTCCCTCGGCCGACGGTCGAGGCGATCTATCTCCTGGCAGGCCGATCGATGGCAATACTAGCTTCTTCTGTTTACTCGCTGGCAGGATCTCGTCTAGGTCGACGGGAACTCCGAGGGAGACAAGGAACAATCTTCGGATCCGTGATCGGACCCAATTTGGTGGTTGGAGCGGAGGTGGTGCAACGAGCTGGGACCACAAGGACAGGCTGCGCTCCGATAAGAATGTGGATTTCAATTCTGGACCTTGGGGCGTAGGCTTGCTTTCGCTGAGTGCAGGGAATAGATCGGGCAGGTGTGAAGATGCCATTGCCTCCATCACGTCGTCCTCATCTTCGAGGCCGTCATAGTTCAGTATGTGCTGAATGGGCGAGAAAATAATCAGCTTCAAGAGCTCCTCCCAAAGAAAACTTTGCGAAAAGGACAGTCTGAATTCTACTGCCGAAGTACTTTCGACTTACAATAGGAGAAGGCACAGGAGGAGGTGAAGGTGCTTTCGCAAAGGAGGAGTTGTCAAAGGCAGATTCCGCTTCCTCCGTTGGCTGAAACCCCTCATCAAAGTCCCCAAAGTCATCATCATCCTCTCCGCCACCCTCCTCGAACTCATCAAATTCGTCGCCCATGTTACCACCATCACCATTGTCCCCTGGGGGTTCTTGTGCATGCTCAACAGGACCGTGGCTACTAGCGGGAGAAGGGGAGGAGAGGGAGATGTCTTCGTCGCGTGGCGACCTCTCTACTGGTGGGAGCTGCTCATCTCCGGAGGAATATCTGTTCATCGCTGCAGTTGGTGATCCTTGCTCCGTCAAAAATGCTCGTTGGAAGCATGCAAAAGGAAAGTCAAAAGGGCCGCTTACCATGCGGAGGTCTGTGCGAAGGGTCGGGGGCCTTCAGGACGATATCAGGTGTAGCATCGGCCTTGCGTAGCTCATGCGCATTGGTGCCAGGAACATCCCCATGGCTCGGAGAATCGTCAACCTTCTCTACGACGGTCTTGGGTACAGGAGAGCCACCGGGAGTAGTCGGTCTATCCTCGTGACGCAAGCGGGAGGCGCTACGGCTTCTAGGCACTATCTCGACTTCGTCGGGGACAGCATCCTGCATGCGCATTTGATACGCAGGCGTGCCTGGGACCTCACCATAGCTCGCCGTATCGTCAACCCGCTCCACTCGTGTCATGGGTATGGGAGAGCCCATGCCGGAGCGGGCGGCTGCGGGCTTTTGGCCCTCGGAGGCGTCAGAGAAGTGCTCGTCCGCGTCAGACGACTCTACGAGCTCTGTCAGCTTCACTTGCAGTCGATAGCGATGGGGACGGTAAGGTGGAGCACGATCGGGGCACTCACCTAGCTCGTGGGCTCCCGGATCTTGTAGTTCGACGCTCTTGCGCGGGGGCTCAAGATCGTCGGTCATGGTGGGGCGAACTTGGGAAAGTGGCGGTGGAGAGGGGAAGGTGTAGAGATACGCGGGGGATAAGAAGGTGCCGTGGGCATAAGGCGGAGACTACCGGGTTTAGGCGGCTGACAATGAGGCAGTCAGATGCGGGGACGGGCGACGATGAGCGCCTGAGGGAGGGAGTAGTGTCTAAGACGGACCGGATGCGGCATGCGGCGGAGGCAGTGCAAACGATGCTACGTATATACCCGGAAGGAACCTCGTCGGGCGGCGCGGGCGGCGTGAGACAGCAAGTAGCGAGCGGGTATAGACTAGGTACGTAGTAAGGGGCGGCTACATACCACTAGTCAGGTCCCAGACCGTCTCAAGTCCCTGGCCGGGTGGCTCCCTAGAGCGGTTACGGTGCAGGCAGAGTGACCGGAGCACGTCCAGCTAGTACCTTGCCGGTAGGTACTTAGCATTTCGCAGGCCGCGCGCGCGTGGCTCCGCAGCCGACGCCGAGCCCCGTGCACGCGCGCGGCGCCAGGAAAAAAACACGCCCGAGCTGCGAGCTCCCGTCCGTCGACTTGGGGCATTGACGCTGCACGCCGCCTTCTGCCTTCAGCGCGCCCGTCCCTTCCGCGCCGTCCATCGTGCCTCGCTTTCGCTGATAGCGCCGCACCGAGAGCAGCCGCCAACGCGCACTCGAGCGACCAACAACGTGACCGTTACCGTCGCGGAACGCACGGCGTGCCTTCCCCGCGTGCCGCTCCCGTACCTCCCTTCGGACCCAAGTGCCTGCCTCGCCGGCGCGTCTATCGCACCTACCTCCCGCCGTCGAGGACTCATCCCATCAACAAAAGCTTTTCTCATTTACGCCAGCCAACTCACCGACTTCAATCCGCCACGCCGCCACGCTCCTCCGGTCTTATCGCAAGCTCAAGAGCCACAACACAGACCTTCGCCCTTCGAAGCGCAGGACGGCATCATGTCGGGCGGGAACAGCACTCCTACCTGGAACTTCGGTAATGTCAACAATAGCGGCAGCAATTTGGGCAGCTCTGCCCCTAGCGGAAGCGGTGCGGCTGCTGGCAGCGGTTCTGGCGGTGGAAGTGGGAGTGTTTTCGGTGGCTTCGGGGCTCTAAGACCCGCCGGCAGCTCGATCTTTGGAGGTCTCACGTCGTCGGCCGCCAACACGCCATCCTTCGGCCAAACTCCTACCACGAGCGGTAGCGGGCTTTTCTTAAGCGGCGTCTCGTCGTCGGCCACTCCTAGTCCCGCGCAGACAGGCACTTCCGGGTCTGGTTTTTCCTTTGGAAAGCAGCCGGAAAAGCCCCAGTCGCCATCCTTGTCCGGTGCGCAAGCTTCAAACACCAGCTCAGGTGGTAGCGGAGCAACTGCTACGACCGCATCTCCGTTCACTCTTGGGGGCATGACATCCGCCGCTGGAGCGAGTACGCCAAACAAGCCATCAAGCTTTGGAAGTAGCTTCACTCCTGCCGGACCACCACCCTCTTCCTCTGCCGGTGGTGGCGCATCTGGCTTTTTCGCTGGGGCTTCGGGGCAATCCTCCGGTCAAGCTGGTGGCCAAAAACCACTGCCTTTTGGTGGCTTCGGCGGCGGCGGACAGCAATCGTCCAACCTTTTCGGTGGCTTCTCCCAGACAAATACTCCAGCAACATCTGGCGCATCGGGCGGTCAGCAGGGTGCCGCGGGCCAGAAATCTATGTTCGGTAACCTTGGAGGGGGTTTCACTCCTAAAACTGCCGGCCCTACGCAAACTGAACAGACCAGCACCAGCAGTGCTCCCTCATTATTTGCAAATCTCGGGGGTGCTTCTGGTGCAGGCTCGCCTGCGGCATCAGCTACTCAGAGTGGGGGTTCGAAACCGTCCCCATTTGGCCTTGGCAGCACTCTGTCGACTCAGCAGTCCAGTTCCGCTACCGCCGCTACCGCCGCCACCACTGCTGCCTCTTCCTCTCAGCTTAGCGGAGGTACTACGACCACTGCTAGTGGCCCACCCAGCCTATTTGTAGCGTCTTCATCCCAGCCTAGAAACGCTTCAGGGACTACTAGCACGGCTCCCAGCTTATTCCCACCATCCTCCTCCCAGTCTGGGAGTGGTACCACGACAGCTCCCGCAGCGCCCAGTCTCTTAAATCCACCGTCCTCCCAGCCTGGAATGACGTCCCAACCTTCGGCACTTGGTGGTCTGTTTGGCCCCAAAGCCGCTAGTACGACCTCACAAGCCCCGGTCTCTTCAGCTCCGGCGTCTTCAGCTCCGGAGTCTTCAGCTCCGGAGTCTTCAGCCCCGGCCACGACCAGCGGAGGAGCTAGTACTTCAACCCCCAGCGTGTTTGGTGGAATGGGTGGGAGCTCTGGGGCTGGTGGGCAAAGCTCTTCCGGCGCCAGTAATCAAGGTGGGGGTACATTTTTCGGCGGACTAGGCGGTGCTTCTGGAGCAGCTGGCCAGAGCGGAATTAGTGGCACTTCAAAGGCTGGCGGGTTTGGCGGAATCGGCGCCAGCTCTGGACCCAGTGCTCAGGTGACGTCGACAAATGCGCCGGCCACCTCCAGCCCAACCACTTCAGCACCTACCACAACAGCGCCTACGACTTCGACCCCGAGTCTCTTCGCTCCGGCAACTAGCGCTGGTACCGCTACCACAGCACCGAAAAGTGATACTCAAACTGCCACCGCCGGCCCCCAAGATCGCTTCAATGTCCGCAGCACTCTTGGGGCATCCACGGCTGGTGATCCCAAGGCGGCGCAGATGTCACGGCTACGCAACAAATCAATGGATGAGATTATCACGCGATGGGCAACTGATCTATCAAAATACCAAAAGGAATTTCAGAAACAGGCACAGCAGGTGGCTACCTGGGATCGGCTCCTTGTCGAGAACAGCGACAAGATTTCAAAGCTCTACACGCGTACGTTCCAGGCTGAGCGCGACGCGGCCGAGGTCGAGCGCCAGCTCAACATCGTTGAGAACCAGCAGGGTGAGCTTGCCGCATGGTTGGATAAATACGAGCTTGAAGTGGACGAACTGGTAGCAAGGGAAGTTGGTGGGGGGCTAAGCGATGGCCAATTGCAGGGTCCGGACCAAGAGAGGGAGAAGACGTATGTGTAGTTCAGATCTCGTATCCTCCTCATGGCATGCATGGGATGAGCTAACATTCGCACAGTTACAAACTAGCCGAGAAACTGACGGAACGCATCAACGGTCTAAACAAGGATCTCGCAGACATGATTGGCGAGATCAATAGTGTCTCCGCTACGTTGACCAAGAATAATAAGCCCGATGATCCGGTATGTCTCTTTCAATTCGCGCGTAGCAAAGATATGCTAACGGTTATTCAGCTTACCGCAATCGTACGCGTTCTTAACGGGCATTTGCTACAATTACAAAAGATCGACACAGGCGCCGCCAACCTTCAAAAGAAGGTCGCCGAGGCCCAGAAGGAAGGTCAACGGATGGGCGCCAACGGCTACAACGGCGTTAGCCATGACCAATCGGAGGACTTTATGCGCTCGTTCAGGTCGAGCCGCAAATAGAGCATGATGTGAGCAGAGCAAGTACTTGCTGGGCTAGTGGTTTGAAACTGTTATCCGCAGAGTAGCGTCTCACGGGGATTGGCATCGATGTTTTTGTCCTGTCCTGGATAGTCCAGAGTCGAGGGATTGATGCTGCAGAGCACACAAAAAAGTAAACATGCAAAAGTGCACGGATGTGGAGGTCAAGTAGTTTGGCATAGTAGAGCGGCTCAGCCAACCTACCTAAAGATTGGCTTTTCTTTCTCGGATTCCAGCGCATAACCCTGGGATGCAAGAACCTTCCAACGGGGAAATGCTTAATTGTATACTAGAGTATAGAGGAGCATGCAGTAAGGTTATGACATTCCAGGGAAACTAATACAGATTGACTGCTACCACGGTTCTTTCCATCTCGCTGCTGTACAATTGCCCAAATACACACCTAGTGCTGCTCGCCGCCTTGCTCCTTGGTGAGGTCGTCACTTTAGATAGTCGACCAATTAGCTAGACGCTTTGACGCTCGAAGATGGGGCAAAAGGAATCCAAAGGGTCCACCTACATGTGCTTCTCGAGCTCATCCATGTGTTTCCTCTGTGCCGTGATCTTTTCCTTTAACTGCATAAGCCTATTCCAGCAGTTAGCGGCCGGCATTCGGCGTCGATGGCGCTGACAAAGCAATGCGGTCCGATTGAGATTCATTGGTGATTCGTACTTGCGCTTTTCTTCCTCTTTGATGTATAGGTCCTCGTTGGCTTTCTCGCGTCGGGTGTAGGCGTCCCTGTACGCAGACAAGCGGGGAAATTAGCTCGAGGGCCCCGCTGGACCACGACGGCACAGCGCTCGGCTTCGAAAGAGCCGAACACGCCGGACGCTGGGCCGAACGACTTACCCGGAGCGCTCGCCGCCCGGCCTGGAGAAGCCAGAGCCCGTGTCTCCGGCGGACATGAGGCGGGCCGAGGTCGACAGAGCACGTCGAGAAGCGACGACAGGGGAGAATGCGCGAGCAACGGAGGCGGCGCGAAGCATTGTTGCAACTAGGATGACGAGGCCCGAGTCAAACCAGGGAACGGTTGGGTTGTTGCTGATGGAGGGGAGCGAAGGCGGATAGAAGCAACGATGTCGGAGGTGTGGAGTGACGACGATAGCTTCGGTCGAATAAGGTGACCGATGCTTGGCGCGCGGCCAGCAGCCAGTACATGTCACGTGATGCGGGCTTCACTGACAAAATCGGCGCATTGGAGAAGACAGCCAGCCTTTATTGCGGTGTTGATGCCAAGTTATCGAGGCAAATAGGTACGCTGATCTCTTAATGGCACCAAGGCAGTTGTTCACATGTGTACGGCGTGCAGCCAATTGAAGCTCAATTGTGCTGTGGGCGGAACAGCAACGCACTCAACAGCTGGAACCTTCCACGGCTGGCGCGCCCCACCGCCTGCTGGCACCTCCATTCTCGCCCGAGATTGCGTAAGGAGTGCCTGGCAGGCATGCTGGCCGCCGTACCTACCTAGATACGTGCCCAGGTACATACCTAGGAGTAGGTACATACCTAGGTAGGTAGACATCAATCACGGCGGTCACCTGACCGGACGGTTGCCTCAGCCACCAAGGCACAGGTGCTGTGGGGCAGGTTTCCGACCGGTCTGGGCTGGCCGGGGCGCTTCAGGCCAGCAGCAGGCCTGGCCGAGAAGCCCGCGGCGGCGCGTTCCGGCCAACGCGGCATTGCCATGCCGGGCGGTGGGCGGCGAGAGTGGCGGGACGGCCGGGCAGACGAGGCGGCTCTCTCTGTCGCCCTCTCGCTGCGGCCGCGAGTGATGCGCGGCCGCGAGAGGGCAGGCGCTCGCGAGCAGGCGCTGGCGGAGAAGGCGCCTCGCTTATTAGCGCCGCGCCCGGCGCCCTTCCCTCACCTCGCCCGCCCGCGACCTCCCACCACCACCTCCCCAACCTTCGCTCGCAACCGCCTCCTCTACATCTGCTTCCCGCCTGCGTCTCCTCCTGCTCCGCGCCATTCGCCTGCAACAAGCCCGCTCTCTGAGCTGTGCCTCCGCCTGTGCACGCCCGCCGCCCGCGCCCCCCCGCCCGCTGCTCATTCCGCTCGTCCCCGCTCCCGTGACTGCCGGTACGTAGCGGACAGCCGCCGCCGCCCCTCTCCCCCAAGATCCCCGTCCCTTTCGTCATTTCGTCATTTCGCACGCCTCCCCCCGTGTGCGACTCTGGAGAGCGGCCGCTGGCTGGCGCTGCCTGCAAGAGCTCTCGGCCCGGCCCTCGCCCAGTCGTCCCGGCCTCTTCTTCCTCTCCGCCCTGCCACCTCGCCCTCGGCCCTTAGCGGCTGCGCGTTAGGTGCGTGCGGTCCGCTGCTTGCGTCGCACGTCTCAGATTGCCCTCCCCGTCTTCCACTCCGCCCACACCCACAGCATACACGCACGCATAACACAAACACACACGCGCGCGCGCACACCTACCTCATCGCCTTGCCCTCGCGCGCCGCCCGCACGTCTCAACGCCGCAACGTCCCGTTTCCGGCTTGCGGCCTCGTCCTGCCCGCAACAAACAAAACGTGCCGCCTGCCGCTTCTTTCTTCACCCCACTCTGCACTCGCCGTCCGTTTGCCGCCCCGCACCCACAACACGCACGCTCCCCGTCGGCTGCGGCGCGCAACGCGTTCTGTCCGCCGCAACGCGCCTTGGTCGCGTCCTCTTTTAACGTCCGCGCTGACATTGCGTCCTGTAGACCTCCAGAAACGATGGGTTACGAAGACGCCGTTTACCTGGCCAAGCTCGCCGAGCAGGCCGAGCGCTATGAGGGTACGTACTCGTTCGCACGCTCCGCGTCGCCTTCCACCCTGCCTTCTCTGCGCTAACCACTCGTTCCCGCAGAAATGGTGGAGAATATGAAGACGGTCGCGTCCGCGGACCAGGAACTCTCCGTCGAAGAGCGCAATCTCCTCTCCGTTGCCTACAAGAACGTCATCGGTGCGCGCCGCGCGTCGTGGCGAATTGTCACGTCCATTGAGCAGAAGGAGGAGTCCAAGGGCAACGAGGCTCAAGTCAACCTGATCAAGGAGTACCGTGCCAAGATTGAGGGCGAACTGGCCAAGATCTGTGAGGACATCTTGGAGGTGCTCGACCAGCATTTGATCCCGTCCGCCCAGAGCGGTGAATCCAAGGTCTTCTACCACAAGATGTTAGTATCTTCTGCAGACGCCACGGTGGGGCTAGACGGATGGCTGACGCATGTATCTCTCACCTCACAGGAAGGGCGATTATCACCGTTACCTTGCCGAGTTCGCCCTTGGTGATAAGCGAAAGACGTCGGCCGACAAGTCCCTGGAGGCGTACAAGGCCGCCACCGAGGTTGCCCAGACCGATCTTGCTCCTACTCATCCGATTCGCCTTGGCCTCGCTTTGAACTTCTCGGTCTTTTACTATGAAATCCTGAACTCCCCGGATCAGGCTTGCCAGCTTGCCAAGCAGGCCTTTGACGATGCTATTGCCGGTAGGTTTGGCGGCTCGGATTGGATGAGTAGACTGATGCTGACTCCATTCTCTACTTTTCTTTGCAGAGCTTGATACCCTTTCTGAGGAGAGCTACAAGGATTCGACTCTCATCATGCAGCTTCTGAGGGACAACTTGGTAAGGCTCCAACATAAGCCAAATCTTTCCGTGGAATGCGCTAGCACGTTCCTATATGATACTCACGTATTCGATCTCAACAGACGCTCTGGACGTCTTCTGAGGCCGAGAACGCGGCCGAGCCCGCTTCTGAGCAGAAGGATAATGCAGATGCCCCAGCTCCCGCTGCTTCCGAGGAGCCGAAGCCGTCCGAGTAGGCGCCTTCCCTCTTGTTTCTTCCCTCATCGAAGCGTTATGGTAGCAAAATGGCGCACGTTGCAGGGTCTTAGCCAAAGGATTTGGGAGAGGCGGACGGTCATGGCTTATTCTGATGCATGCTTTCTCCTTCTCATTTTTTTGAGCTTGGTGGGATGTGCTTTCGGTGCAAAGACAAAGGTTCTCAGTTCTCCTCGAACACCTTCATACACCTTACTTGTGACATATGCAGCAAGTCATGCGTGCTGCAATGTCCTAAGGGGTTTTCTCATGGGTGGGGACTACAGATGGGTGAAATGAAACGAAAGTACTCCATCGATCCTTACCTCTGTTTTGTGTGTGTGTGTGTGTGTGTGTGTGTGTGTGTGTGTGCTTTTTGCTTGACGTGTCCTTTATACTTTCTATTTCCGGTGCAGTGATTAGATCACAAGGTATCCATACTTCACCAGGAGTTCTTTCCAAGGGATCCAGATGCTAAGCAGCCGCACCTAGTGGGAACAGGCTGCTTCTGGCGTCATACCCGTAGACCAAATAGTTACTAAGCACTTTACTTAGAAAGTGTTGCCCCAAAACTACATTTCCTTGCCGCTGATTACTAGGAGTCGGAAGACATGTCCTTCCTGAAAGCCGCGGTATAGCTGGCCAAGTTGCACAGCTTGCGATGCAACTAACGAGTTAGTTACAAGAATAGTCACATACTCAAAATCTAGTCATTGCTGACTCCTCGTGTCAGTTTTTGTGGCATCCTAACGGGTCACAGTTTACCTATCACTATGTTTATCTTTTTTCGTTCTAAAATTGCAGTGTCCCTTGTAAGAAATGTGTAAGAAACGAAGTGATTTCAACATTCTAACGCATAGACAACTACACGAAACCCGGTTTGAGCAAGCATCCTAACAACAGCAGATAAGAGAACAAGTTTGCCACTTTCGAAAAGCAAGGCCCAAAAGTACAGCTAAAAGAAGAATATTGTTTGGCAATGTTGATATTAATGTAAATCGGTAGCCTCCAGGCCGTTTAGCAACAAGCTTTTCTTCTTCCCCTGGCACAAGGAGTGCAGGTGTAGTAATCGCTACTGAACGCAACCAATCACGTTCGTCGCTCCAATAGGTCGGTCTAAAAGGCGAGCTACCTTGCCGTAGTAGACTGTGATCGCTCGTATGGTGCCAGAAAGCAGGTCGATTTGTTCTGAATGCGACCATCATGTTCTAATGCAAGTAGAAAACCGCAGTCTACAGCTCACAACCACTTCCACATGCAAAGCATCGTGGTAGCCCCGTCTTGCAAGGCATCGTCAAATGAGAGCATGATATCGTCCGATGCTATGAGCAGTGAAACGAACTATAGGCATTACCTAACTAACTGTTACTATCGAAGACAGACAGAATGTTTCACAGTATGCAATACTCGTGTAACGGCTTTATCTCTCATGTGATTGCAGAAGCTTAGGGATAGTAGCGGAGCTAGAATGTCCCTTGTTTAGCAAGAAAAAGCATACTTGTACGCAGGAAGTGGTTGCAATATAAAATATGTGTTTCAACTACATGTATGCGTCCCTTCTGAAGTAATCTAAGTCTTTCCAGGTCCTGACGATACTTGGGGGGAACGGGGACAGTTGAAGAATACTGACAAAGGGAAGCCATAGAGATTTCGTAGCAACAAATTCGAGGGAAAGACGGCTGTAATGTGATATTAGCATCACGTGTGTTCGCGTCGCGCGTTTGCATCCAGCCTTCCAAAAGCGAAAGCAGGAATTAGCATCTAGAAGAGTCGTTACTTCCTTGCCTTCGAGGGCGCAGCATCAAACCTCAGGCTCTAGCAAAGTCGCGCTCAAGAGGAGATCCGATGAGACGGGCTACACAAGCATGTATCTATCTGACCGTCGTCGCGATGGCGAAAATATCAGATGCACGATGGGAAAGGTTGAGGGATCCGGTTTGAGAAACCTCGGCCGTTGTCGTCAGCCTTCAAACCACCACACGAGACCTGGCTCGTCAAAAGAATCACGGCATCCGAGCGCCTAGTCGAATAGGGGAACCGAAGCTCCGCAGATCACTTCGGACCCTTACGTAGCAGAGGACCCTGTTCCGACCCAAGTGGAAGGGGCACTTGGAGGATTCGCCGTGTGCACGGGGAATTTCCCTCGCAGCTCCTTTCCCTTCTTGTTCTCTACGCCCGCCTCCCTGAAACACCCCGCCTCAAATACGCGTACCCAATAGCAGCGACATACATATATATATATATATGTGTGTGTGTGTGTGTGTATTATAAGGGATCGGCGGGCAGGCAGGGAGATCTGTTGCGGAGCTCACTCCGTCATTATGCAGCAGCTGAGAAGAGCGCACGGGGTAGCCAGTCGCGCCCAGCGGACCACAGCCAAAGGGGCCTGAAGCGTACGTAGGTACATACTAAGTACTACGTAGGTATGTGTTACGGGCGGCGTCGATTAGCCAAACGCTGTCGGGTTAGAGTGAGGCACAGCAGGGGAGGGCTTTTTTGTTTGAGCTGGTAGGGCCGCACAACGTACGGACTGGCCCGGTACGTCGCGGCGTCGCCCGACAGAAATGGACGAGACGCACGACCGAACGGGGAGGGCCGGCCAGCGGACGGGGCCTGAAACCGGCTGGCAGATCGCCGCCGACGTAACGGCAGGCGGCAGGCGCTCCCTGCGCACTTGCTGCTGCTGCAACTGCAAGTTCTACGCCCGGCAGGAGGCAGGAAAGGGGACCCGCCCAATGACGTGAACGGCCGTCTCCTCATTTGCTGCCGCCGGCGCCGCGATCTGCCCCCGGGTGCAGCCCCGTGGAAGTCAGCGACGGGGCGGAGCCTCGCCGGCAGGCACAGGCGCCCACCATCTTCATGGCGCTTACCCATGCGACTTGCGTTCTTCGTGCAAAAGCCGGCTGAGGTGGAGAAAGGGAGAGGTATGGGCGGCATGCTAAAATGCCTGCGTCTTCGCGGAGATTACCTGACCGATTTCAGCCAGAGCGGACTGCCCTCGTGGCTGGGCGAAATCGGCGCAGAGAAAGAAAAAACGGCGGTGGGCCGGGTCCCGGTGGCGGCGACACCTGCAGCGCAGCAGCATCGCAGGCGCCCCCACCTCGGCCGATCGCCGGGTCGCCCACAAGCTCTCTCTCTCTCCCCTTTCCCCCCACCCCCAATCAACGGCCGTACTGTACGTAGTACGCAAACGACCCGGGAATTGCGCCGAATGAATGATCTTTGGTAAGGGTAGTAGCATCGTAGCAGGCGGCGAGGCAGCACGCGCCGCGGCCCAAAATGCGAATTGGGGCGGAGGCCATGAGTGCTATTGCTCGCTTTCCCGCGGGTCGCGGGTGCATGTACCGTACGTACATCATACTTCGGTTGCCAAGCGCCAGCCTCGCCGGACGGCCCGTGGTTCTCTGCCGGTAGCGTGACAACCCGAGCCTCATCATCGTCATTCTTAGGTACATAGGTAGCCGCTAGAGAGTAGCACCCAAGGCAACAAAGACACTGTTCAAGGAACTCGTGACTGGTATTTATTTTTGCGGCTCCTCACCGGAATTTGCCTGCCGACCTACCGCTAAGGTCTCCGTCTACGACACCCAACAGACGCAAGCCACCCAAAACAACAGCTGTAGTTGTCCATGCCAAGAAAACAAAGGGGGCTGAGGGAAGCCGGGCAAGTCTATTCGCTCCGCTGTTCTCTCTACACGCTCGCGTAACCAGGACCTCGTTTGCAGAGGCCACGAACGAGACAAATAATCGGCTCAGAAGGCTGAAGGAAAACGAATGGGCCTCATCTCCGCCCGGTACACTTCATGCTTGAGCGAACGTGCTTGGTAAACCGCGAAAAACTGGATCTGAACTAAGGCCGTAACAAGTGACGGTAGATGTAGATGGAATCATCACTTCTCCTTTCTGGAATGAAGCCCCTATCAACAGTGTCACCCCGCGCGCGGGGGTTATGCAAGATTTGAGAAGAAGCGCCCAAACTCCCAGAACGCTCAGTCGAAGATAAAAAAAAAAGAACTTTGAAAATAAAAGAAATGCCACGGACCGCGGCTAGGTTCATCAACAGGTACCGTGACAACCAAGTAAACCATGATGCTGGACGTTCGACGCTTGTGTGAATGGGCTCCGTTTTACATCCGACTCCCATTGCGCACGGAGAAAAGGCCAGTTGAATTGTTGCCGAGTTGAGAAGAGAAGTGAGGTGCCCGAGAGAAATCAGTAAGAACGCCGTGCGCACTATGCTCGCTGAGGGATATGAGGTTGCTCGAAGACGACAGCTCCGTGTCCTCCGAAAGGAGATCAAAAAGCTAGATGTACGGAGGGGAAATCGATGCGGCGGAGACGGCGATTTGATCGGAAACGATGCTGTGACTGGTGACCGGAGAAGAATGATCGATATTTGCTCCGCCGACGGGGAACAAATTAAGGCTGTTGCGAGAGGGGAAGGAAGCTTCGGGGGGTCAAGGCTACGTGGATGCTGCCGCCAGTCCGGTCGGAGATTCGTTATTTCGCAGCCCGTCCTTTTCCCTTCAACTTGGGCGCGCCTGACGAAGTTATCTTGCTCGTTTGCATGAGTTCGCCAATGTACCTGGGCGAAAAATTAGCCATCGGCAATGGCATTTCATAGGACGGGGCAAAGACGAACGATTGCAAGAACCGGTTGCCGCCCTCGAGCTTCTCGTGTTCCGACTTGACCGTCTCGACACGGTCAACTATGTCCAACAAGCTGGCCTGGAGAGCTTTCGCTTGTCTGTCGAACGACGTTAGTCTACCACAGCTGGGACATGTCGAGGCTCTTTCGGACGGTTTTGGATGTTTAGTTTTTGTTTTTGTTTTTTTTTTGTTTTTTTTTTTGGTGGTGAACCCCGAAGACGCCTCGGTCGAAGAGTGGAGGTTGGCGCGGACTCACTCCATCAACGCCTCGCGAGCCTCCCGCCCCATGCGCTCAATCTCCTCGCTACTCCGTCGCGGGCTCATGGTGCGAGCGTCGTTCTCGTCGTACTCCTCCTCGTCCTCGCCCACCTCGACCATGGGGCTGTCCCGCGGTATTATGATTGTACCGCTCGACTTGCGGCTGCCCAGCTTGGGGCGCTGTAGCTTGGACCCGTCCTGCTTGTCGTCGTCTCCCGAGGACTCGGATTGGGACGACGAGGTGACGGCGGCCAGATCGTCGCTGTCCGGCGGCGGCGCGGACGCTGGAGATGGTTCTGCGACAGAGTGCGACTGTATCGCAGCCATGGCGGCCTCGGAGATATGGAAGGGAGGGGGAGGGATAAAAAGAAAAACGGGAAGGGAAGCGCTAGAAGCGCGGGCGAGCAGGCCGGCGGATTCTGTAGCAATCACGGGATACGGGGGCACTCGTCCCGAGGGGGAGAGGGAAGAGGAAGAGAAGAGCGCGAGGCCGGCGGGAGGAGAGAACTGAGCCGGCGGGTAAGGTGGGCGAAATGGGCAAGCCTACAAGCGGGCTTGCTAAGGTGCGTGCTAGCATGTAGTAGGCATGCAGCGCAGCTAAGGACGGGGAACGCTAATAAGGAAGAGGCAGGGCAGGAAAGCTCGGGGCGGGTCCTGGCCGGCTGTTTGGCTGCGGCGGAAGCGGCAGTCACGGCGGGCGTCTGGCGCTAGGCCGCAAAGCGGGCGGTGGGTGGGTGATGACAGCCGGACCCCCTCCTGCGACCCCCCCTCTCTCTTTCTCTCGCGCCGAAATGAGCGAAGAGACGAGACGAGCAGGCGGCAGCCCAACGAGGGCGCGCGCCAAGCCCTCGCCGGCCGAGGCCGACCTAGCGGAGGCCCTAAAAACTCTGGCGCCGCACGCGCAGGGCCGAAGGGCGGGCGGCGGCGGCGGAGCGGTGACGGCGCTGCAGCGGCCGGCGGACGCGAGCCACCAGTTGTTGTTCGGCTGGCAGGACCCTGACCACAGTCCGGCGGCCCCCCCTGCAACGACGTCATGAGCTGCCCGCCGCCGCCGCCGCCGCCGCCCCGCCGGCCGCCCCTTCGGCACCCGCCCTCTCGCCTATTAGCGCGCCCGTGGGCCCGTCAATTTGCCCTGTCTGCAGCTCCCTGACGGCCCCCGGTTACCCCGGGCGTGCCAGCCCCCAGCTGTCCTGTAGGTAGGCAGGTACGTACCTGTGTACCCAGGTGCTCTGCGCCCATTCCCCCGCCGCCCGGGCCTGCCTGCTTGGTGCTCCACCGCCTCCACCCACCTCACTCGAACAGGAACACCGACACACGTTGCTTTCCTCTTGTGGCGGCCGGCTTCCCTTCTCAGCCGGCTCCCAGACGCCGACTCAGGGCCGCGCCTGCCTCCGTCCCAAAGGTCCAGGACTCGCTCTTTCCATTGAAGGGTCCAATTGCTCGACCCCACGCCGCCCGGCTTCGGACTAGCGACCCATGCCTTCTCATACCTGCCCACCCACCGCCGCGCGCCTTAGTCCGCATGCGGCAATTCGCGAGCGAAACCGCACGTGTCACCCCTCGACCGGAATCCCGTCCCGTTGGGGAATTGCCGGCCCATCGAGCCATGCCGTCTACCGTGCCCGCCCGCGCTGCTTATCTGCCCTGTACTTTTTATTTTGCAATGTGGCCCGCTCCGGAGCGTATAAGCCTAGGGATGAGCGTTATACATAGTACTAGGTGAGGCTGAAGCTGAGCCGCGCTGCTCAATCATACTACATACCTACTACGCACGGAGTACGTAGTACGTACATACCGTCAAGCCATCAGCCAGGCGTGGCGCCCCTCGGGGCGTTTATATTTGGAAACTCTATTCAGTGTCTTGGGACTGGCGCGCCATCTTCATCTCGGGCGCCTTAGCCGTTCCGATTACCCCCAGTCTACATGCAAGGGAAACACATGGAAACTACGCCGATAGATAAGGTTCGCCCTGTCCGGCGGGGCCTCCGCAGACCACCTTCCGATATGCGTGATATGTGAAAAGCCTTACGGCCCATCACGTGGGGAACAGCAGTGCCTTCTCTCAATATCTCATACCTATAAACTTGCATCGCGCTCTACTACATAGTGGCGTTGTCAACAATACGCCGCGCTCTATCGCTGTTGACCGCTTGGCACAGCCACCCACGTCGGGCCATACAGAAATCGAAACACGTAGGAAATTGTTATTTGCAGCTATCAGTACAGGCTCGTCCCATGATTTCTACAAGAGCTACAACAACCGCATTGGCACACACCCTTCCATAAACGATTACCGATTCCATCGCCCCGCAACTAGCACTTTACTACGACATGTTCCGGCTCATGTCGCCCCTGACGCGCTCGTAGTCCAACAAGGCCTCGATCTGCCCGACGGCGCTAATGGCAATGTCGCGGTCCCAGATCTTGCGCTGCGCAAAGTCCATGACGTCCTTCTCGGTGATCCTACCGACCTCCCGTTCGACGTCCTCCGGGCTGAGACGGCGGCCCGTCGTGATGATCTGCCGACCAATGTCCTCCGCCACGGCGGTGGTGCCGTCGAGGGAAAGCAGCATCGACGCCTTGAGCTGGGCCTTGGCACGCTCCGTCTCCGCCTCCGACACGTTGAACGATAGCCGGGACCATTCGCGGAGCGTAAAGTGCACTAGATCATCGACACGATCGATACTATCCGAAACGAGGTAGATACCCCAAAGGCTGCGATGGCAATGTCAGCTTTGTGAAGCAACGGAAACCGACGAGCAAGCAAACGCACCCCGTATCGCTATAGCTGGTGGAGAAGCTCATAAAGCTATTGGCGAGCTTGTGATTATGCACGAACGAACTCAGCTTGCTTCCCAGGTAGGGAGAGGCGCCCATAGCGCGGTCCCAGTTGCCGACGATGGCCTGGGTAACAAGTGCGGTGAAGTAATCTTCATCGTTCCAGCTTACACCCTCGACGGCGATGGCAATGTTGGCGGTAGGCAAGGTGTCATCCCTGATCCTCACTTCCGAGCCGACGAAATCCGGCTTAGCCTTTTGTGCCATGGCAATCGCAGAGGACTGAGCCGTCGGTGGGTATTTCGGGAAATCCGCAAAGTGCTTCTGCGCAAGTTCCACAAGCTGCTGATGAGGAACACCTCCGGCGCCAACCAGAACCATACGATCTGCGGTATAGTTCGTCTTGATGTAGTCGACAAGATCGTTTCTGCTGATGCTTTGAATGTTTTCCTTGGGACCTAGGATGGTGCGACCTAGCGGCTGGCCCTGGAAGGCGGTGGCGTGAAGATGGTCAAAGACGACCTCCTCGAGCTGCTTGTCGACTTCCTCCTGTTCCCTCAGAATCACATCCCTCTCGCGTTCTATCGCGGCGGGTTCCAGCTTCGAGTTCTGAAGGATATCAGACAGAATGTCGACGGTCTTGGGGACATCGGAATTGAAGGACTTGGCGTAGTAGACGGTATTTTCTCGCTAGCCAGTCGTCAGCAATTTAACCACTAGCATTGACTCCATAGAGCGTACCGATGTGTAGGCATTGAGATGCCCTCCCATATTCTCTATCTCGAGCTCCAACTGATGTTGATTACGTTTTTGGGTGCCCTAGAAGAGTTGTAGGCACTAGTTAGCAAGCTGTTACCGTCAACGAGACCATATCAGAACCCGCCGCACCTTGAAGGCAAGATGCTCCAGGAAATGCGCCGTGCCATTGGTGGCATCCGTCTCTGCTCGACTTCCGGCATCGATCCAGACACCAACCGTTGAGGTCTGAGCCCAAGGAGAGTGCTCGGTTGCAATCTGCGGAAGAGAGGGTCAATTGGAATGGTCACGACAGAAAATAAGCAAAACGAATGAGACACGCACGGTGAAGCCATTGCTCAGCGTCGTCGTCTCCGTCTTGGAGCCGATACTGACGGGGGTCGCGAGACCGCGGGTCAGCGGGCTCCGGATAGAATTGAGGGCGGCGCGGCTGCGCAGGCTCCGCTGCATGCTAAGCGCCAGCCGCGATGCCATTGCGAGGAGACGGAAAGGGAGCGAGCGGGGGCGCGGATGGGACGGCGGTGATGGAACAAGGCCGGGGCGATGGCGGACACGATCTTTCTGGGTGCCGTCGAGAGAGCAACGGAGGTGAGGTCGAGGTTTGCGGCTCGGGGACTCCCGGGCCGCGCCACCACCGGCCAATCGCAGCGCTGCATTCTTCCCGCAGGCCGCGATTACAATAGCGGCTGCTCCACTGGCGGTCGGAACACATGCGATCGGGCGACCTCGGCCAACTGCTCCGCTGTCGTCGTCTTTCTCTTACGCCTCATGCATCACTGATCGCCCTGCGGGCCTCAACCTCTTGCCCCACGCCGCTCTCCCCTCTATCTCGATTTGTTCCGCCACGTTCACAATGGCTTCAATCATCCGCCCGTCGCTGCTGGCACAGCTCCGCGCCGCCCCGCTTTCCAGGCGTGTCTTCTCCACCCGAAGCTTGCCCACCATCGGGTCCTGCTCCAACCCTTCGAGACGACCTGCCATTCGGAGCCACGGCGAGCCGGCGTCGCTTGCCGCCAGGTCAAGCATCCTCCCGCACTCTGTCGGGTTCCACGCGACGCCTGCCAGGCCGATTCTTCCCCCGCTCCCCCGTCAGTTTTCCTTTCTTTGCCCGGCGTGTGCATTTGCAGAAAGCTAACTGTGACCCGCAGAACGGATCCAAGGCACAAGTACGACATACGCACCTATCTTCCCTGCGTTCGAGACTGCTGACTATCCAAAGCGAACGAGGCCCAGCCCATTGTTGAGCATTCCGCGACTGAGGGGGGATATCACTGGGCTTTCGAGAGGTGCCGACCGGCGTGACTATGCTCCTGCAGCTGCCCGCCCAAGCTGACAACTCATACAGGATAATTGCAGTGACCCTTGTTCCCCTTACCGTTGCTCCTTTCGCGGCCGGCTCGATGCATCCCGTCATAGACGCGGCCCTGTGTGCTACCATCATTATCCACTCCCACATCGGTTTCGAGTGAGTGCAAAGCCAGTGTTTCTCTATGAAGTAGTATGGCTTGCTAATCGTGCTATGTGCTAGCGCCATGATTACTGATTACTTGCCAAAGAAGCGAGTGCCCAAGACGAGGAAGCTGTTTGAATGGGGTCTCAGGGCTGGTACTTTGGTCGTGGCAGTGGGGCTCTACGAATTCGAAACAAATGACGTGGGCCTGACAGAAGCGATTTCGCGCATTTGGCATGCATAAGTCTTCTGTTTGCGTCCATTTCCGGAGGTTGAGACCTCCTTGTACTAGGTCGCCATTGTATTGTGTCTTGTACCTCTTTGCCGATTGATGGGCCAAGTCCATACGTTGCTTTGTGACCTTTCCTTTTCTTACCATTATCGATCGAGTTAACGGCTTAGCGGTACTATATCAAATGTTGGAATTCTCGTTGCACAGAAACGCTTCGCGCTTGTTCTGGACTGCTGGCGTGGCCAAACCAAACTTGGAAGGATTCTTCCCCCTACCTCTGAGAGTTTAAAAGGCTTCTTCTCGACCTCGTCCAATCTAGGTTTCTGTATCTTCGCCAACCCCTAACGGTACGAGCTAGGTATCGACAAACCTAATACTATTCATCGCACACACCCTATGGACGCACGGATTTTGTGCACATTGTGCCTCCAGCTGCTCGCAGGAGCGTTGGTAGCTTTCTCCAAAAGTTCTGTTTGCCAACTTATAGGAGGAACATTCTTTTTGAGTTCGGCAATGCATTGGACCGTTGTACTTATAAATCGTTACTTGAACGTAAGTGCGGACAGCACCTATCTTGAAGGTAATGCCATACCAGTCATTATAACCGACAACAAAAAGTGCAAAGAGATGCTTGGGGGCGACCGGACACATACGGGAGCTGGAATTCCCGGAATCCAAGAAAAGCTTGCAGCTCGAGCTAGACCGAACTTTCGACTGAGACTTGCTTTTGGCATTGACAATGCCTTCACTACCGACGATGAAGTTTGGTATAGGGAGTTCAAGAAGAGAGTTCAGTGCAGTTTGAAAGCTATCTCTCAAGAACGCTGGCATATATTGGCCCGCGACGCGCGGTCCCTGGCCACGTCGAAGCTACAACGATCGGCTTCCTCCCCTCTCGTTCCACTCGTTCAATCAATCACACTAAGGATAACACTTGAAGCATTCTTCCCCAAGAACCCAGTGCGGCTGAGGGACCAGCACATCGAGACTGTTGCCGGAGAGATAAACCGAGTGTGGATGGTATCAAAGGATGATCCGCGATCAGAGAGCTGGCGCTGCCAACTCAAACTTCGCGACGCCCTGGCGGAACTCATTCCAGATGCCAAGGTTTTTGAACCAAGGGAGAATCCGCTGAACATCATCCTCCCCGCTTACGAAACCATGTGGAGGGTCGTCCTGCGATGCTTTGTCGAGGTTTGGCAGAGGCACGTGGAATGGCAGGGGGCTTTCGAGGACCTACTCAGGAATCCGGGTGCCAGCCAGGCCCCAGGCGAAGGCCATAATGAGGCACGGGCGTTTCACGCAGTCAAAGAGGCATTCAGGCTGTATCCGCCGACTCGGAGGGTCCATCGACACTATGCAGACCCTTCGACCGCCAAAAGGGTCTGGGAAGCCGCAGACATAGAAACATGCCATAGGTCCGCCGAGGTTTGGGGACCAGATCCGCTTGTCTTCAACCCCGGTCGATGGGCGAACGCTCACGCGAACCTCGGCGCCTCCCTCTTAGCATTCGGAGCTGGAGACTTTACTTGCCCAGCGAAGGCGGGCTTTGGATATCGAATGGCCGCCATACTTGTGGCAGCTCTTTTGGATGCGGTTGGGCAAGGTCCGTGGAAGTTGGACATGGGCAACGACGAGGAGGAGCTGGCCGAGGGCGTGCCGATGTTGTCGGGACGAGACGCGTATGTGCAAGCGATGCTGGTGAGATCGGAAGAGGAGTGTAGATAGCTGTGTAGTTGCAGGCGGGGAGTCGGGGCGGACGAGAGCGGTCATGGTGTGGGGTGCGTCGCCCCGCCTCTCCCGCTGGCCCGTCGGTACGTACCGGTTCCGAGGCAGTTGCGAATGCAGAAATTACCTCGCATATCTCTCACGCGACAATTCCACGCCCCTCCAAATCACGGGAACTGGAGCTGCCCCCGGCCTCGCTTGCCGCCCCTCCGTCGTCTCTTGAGCCTTTCCCGGCCAGCGAACAAACAAACAATGAGACGAACCCCCCTCGCGCTGCTCCGCTCGCTGCAGATGATACGTTGAAAGCCACCCCACGTGCCTGCAGCCATGGGCAAGTTCAGATCCCTCGTCAGGCTGGCGACGGCCTCGACCGTCGCCGGCGCCATTGGCTGGAAAGTCTACACCAAGGACACGCACTTCATCGACTTCTCCACGTCGTCGCCCGAGTTCGCCACGGCCTTTTACCGCGCCCACAACCCCGCCCCCGGCAACAAGCCGCTGCTGCTCGATCACGCCGTCAAGCGCGTCCCGCTCTCCAAGCTGCGCACTTCCGACACGGACGAGCTCACGCGCGAGTTCAGCGCCAACATCTGGGGCGGCCCCGGCTTCGCCTTGCAGCGCAAGTATCACGAGAAGAGGGGCCGCCACCTCGAGGGCCGTCAGGACATGCTCTGGGAGAAGGGCGACCTGGCCAAGAGCGACTACCGGCAGGGCACCAAGATCGCCGATTACTTCGAGGTCGTGCAGAGGACTCCGGAGAAGGTCAGCGTGAACCCCTGCTGTGCCCGCTCACCCGAGCAGAAAAAGGAGAAAGTGAATGCTAACAGCCGGTGATTGTCTGCGCAGGTCACTGTCCGCTGGGGAGATTCGCCCTTGGTCACCGGACCGCGTCCGTCCGACGGGCTCTTTTCCGTCGAAGTGTCACGCGACGACAAGTTTGCGACGTTCCATTTGAAGAGCATCTTCTTCAACTCGACCCCTGAGGGTGCCGAAGGGGGTCAACTGCCTTTCTGGTACACTCCCTTGCATCGCGAGTACACTAAGCTGTGGATGGAGACGAGCGTGAGGAGTCTCATGAAGTGAATGGGTGGCTTGGGATTCCGATGTGTCCTGTTTCCTTCTCTCAACAGAGTATAGTATCTTTTTGGTTCTGCTGAGGGTTAACTGGGATCCAACGGTTTGTATCTAATATCACGTCACGCACAAGAATAATCCGGAAATCAAGTTCAAGATCATTGATACGGAGTCTATCTCCCTCCTAATGCTATTTAGCGTGTGCCTCTCGCCCCAACTGGAGCCTCGGCTCTTCGTCTCTGCAGTGACCGCCCAATGGCGTCTCGAACTTCTGGCTCCGCTTGCACCGTGTTCTGTACAAGCCAGTCTTTGAGTTTCGACTTGACTTGACTCTCCGCTTGCGGATCGGATACAAAAGGTGCCTTCTCCAAAAGGAGCAGCCTCAAAGCCGCCCGGTCAGTCTCTTTAGACATTACCTCCAGTCTATCGAGCTGCGCTTGCTGAATTTTGCCCTTGTTCCCAGCGAGAGAACTGGGATCTTGCTGTCGAAGGAGCGGAGCAGCTTGTTGGACGGCTATAAAAGTCCCGATCATGAGCTTTCGGGCCATCGTGAGAGTTTGGAATGGAAGATAGGGAGGATGTGTGCCCGTAGCTAAAAAAAGCCGATTCAAGACACGAGTGACGATGGGAAACGTCGGCCTCGAAATTGTGTGAAGCTCAAATATAAACATTCCTACAAAGCTGAGATAACGCCACTGAATAAATCGTAAAGTGATTAGCCAGGTCCCGAAGCGACATGTGGACATCGGAGTTGCTACTCACATATCGGCCGTATTCCATGTATCCAAGAAAGCTCAAAATGAACATGAACATTCCACTAGCCGCATAATAAGGCAGTAACCGTTGCAGCCCTATCCCGACGTAATCTTTAACAGTCACACAATTTCGCCACTGCAACATGTCCATGCCAAATCGGTCATAAGCAAATCGTTTGGCTGGATCGACGAGGGTGTCTCGGGCCATGGTGAGATGGACGAAATACGCATCCGCTGAAGCCCGCGCATCGGGAGAGGTGACTTTATCCGGATGGTGGATGATAGTGCTGGGCTTATCGTTAACCATATTCTAACCCAGGCTTTTTTGGAAGCGCTAGAAAGACACACAGCCTCCTAAATCGCGTCTGAATAGCCTTCTCATCGGCATCAGTTGGGACGCCCAGTGCCTGGTAAAAATCGCCGGCCCGGCGAATCTGCCAATCTGCTTCATAGACCGAGTACGCGAGGTAGGCAAGAATGACTAGGGCATGTATTCGCCGCCGGTGTTTGACGAACTGAGAGGAGCCTGGCCTAGGTCGGGGGTCGCCGGCGCGGATAGTAATTCCATAGTAAATGGACTGCAGATATCCCACGGCCTACAAAGGTCAGCCACGTCGCGGCTCCTGGCCGAAAGACACATACCGTGGGAACAAAGTACCAGCCGGCGAAGGAGAGGACTTGGTTCATCGTGACAAAAGGACTGGGGGGCAGGCGGAGTCCAAAGCGGAGCGTTGATAGGTTATGTGAGATAGGTCATGGCGAGTGGGCAAGCTGCGCAGGGAAAAATGCGACTCTGTGAGGAGATTGAAAGGACCGACGTCAAGCGAAGAATCATACGAAAGAACAATGGGAAGCCAACAGCATCTGCGAGTCAGGGCTCAAGGGCAGAAACGCGGAAACACAGGTATGTGCATACAGTACCGGCGCTAGGTACACGTGGCTCAAGTACTCTTCGCGCATTGCCAAGCCACAACGACCACAGCTGCGCGCACCGCCACACAGCCTCCGGCTCCCACTCTCCAAACTTTTTCTTTCCCTCGCGGTCCGAATCGCTGACCAACAAAAAATACTTGGCCACTCAATTCAACACCAACATCATGGCTTCGGCCATAGCCAGCCCAGAGGTCTCAAATCGCAAGAAGCGCAAAGAGCACAAGAAACGCAAGAAACATCATCATGACTCTGAAAAGAAAAGCTCTAAAAAGCGCCGCAGAGAAGAGCTTGACGAGCCCGCCGCCGAGGTCGCGCGCGAAACATCCCCGAAAAAGAAGCAGCGCATGCATGCAGACTACGACTCCCTATTTCATCAAGCCGAGAGTGGCGCAGATGTCCCTGCCTGGTTCAAGAATGCACCAGCCGCTCCAGACTCGCCATTCATGCTCCAGACAACGTCCATGTACCTCCCATTGTCTCCCATAACGCTCTCTGACCCGATCGACGGCATTCGAGCCGAACACCTCTCGCCGCTTCTTCTCACGTATTCTCCAATGCTCAAGGGCATTGTCCTCTCTTACGGCAACATTCGGCTGTCCGAACAACCTCACTCGGGCCAGAAGGAAGGCGAGCAAGTCCTCGCCCGATGCGTGGGTGAATACGGGCCATGCTTTGTCTGGGTCACGGTAGATTTCCTGCTCATCAAACCACGTAGAGGACTTACAGTGGAGGGCTGGGTAAACCTGCAGAACGAGAGTCACCTCGGATTGGTTTGCTGGAATTTTTTCAACGTGAGCGTTGACCGCAAGCGCTTGCCGCAGAGCTGGAAGTGGGTTGAGCCAGGTCTGGCTGGTCACCAAAATAGGGCTTCGAATGGAGGTACAAATCACGAAGAGGTGGAGAACGGCTACTTTGTTGATGGCAAGGGCAGAAAAGTGGAAGGTTTTATTCAGTTCAGGCTGCGAGACTTTGAGACAGTGCCGAGCATCGAGAGTGGTACTGAGTTCGTGTCTCTAGAGGGGACACTTATCAGTGATGAGGAGGAGAGAGAACTGGCCGTACGGGAGCTACAAAAGAAGCAAGGAAAGGTCAATGGGATTGTGCGACAGTCTCCACACCCTGTGCCGCTGCCATCTTCGCTGAAGCCATCTGGAGCGACAGATAAGAGTCCTAAGACATCCAAGAGCAAGAAGCCTTGCAAAAAGGACAAGGGCAAAGACTAGTATAGCATAGCCGAATTAAAAATTATTAATTACTTGCATTGATGCTATTCAATGTCTAACGCATTGTTTCTGGTAATACTGTACAGGAGCTTCTTGGCACAAGACTATAATCTCAACAATAACTCTTGATACCGAACTCGAATGCTCATAGGTCAGAGCCCGACTCATGACAGCCCGAAAGTGTCCGCCGGAGTGATTAATATGCTAGTCATTGCGCGAGGCATTGATGCTCGACGGTTCTCCAGGTTGAACAAGCTTCAAGTCAACCATTTCCTCGATGTCAACTTCGATGAAATCCTCCTCTACATCTGCTTCGAGACCATAGTACAAGCGTCGGCCCTTCCAGTCGTACTCCGGTTCTTTACGTTTCCGAGAGCAAGTATCCTGAAGTCTGACGTAGGCTTGTCCTTGCTCAACGTCCTCAACCTTGCCAACATAGTAGTCGCTCATGCCAGGTGACCACCCCGTAGCAGCTGACGCCTCCATTTTCTTGAACGCAATCACGATTCCGGGCTCTACGGCCTTGTTGTCCATATTTGGGAGGTTTTCCAAGTCATCGGTGTTAAGAGTTTCGCTATTAGATGAGGAAATTGTTGTATAAGGCCTGTCTTGTTCGCGGGCTAGCTGATCCTCAGCCGCTTGATCGTCTGCATCGTCATAATTGAGCCGAACATTACTAGAACCATCCCTGCGAGCACTAATCAATCGGTATTCGTCGGTGTAGTCTTCGTACTCTCCGACTCCATTGCCATCTTCTTGAGCTTCCTGGACCTCTTCATCCTCTTCAAGTTCTTCGAACTTGCGCTTCGTGCCGCGCTCTAGGCTGTCCCAGCGTTGGCGGAAAGGAAAAGGCGGCGTTCTTAGGTCTTTGGACTCGCCAGAGCACTCAACTGCCGTTAGGACAATATTTTCCTTCCACAATCCTGAATCTTGCCACACTCCAGTAAGATCGGTTGCGTCCTCTTCAGCATAATGTTCACCGTTCACCATGACTTCAGACGTCAAGCTTGGCTTTTTTGTCTGACCAACACTGGCAAGCTGATGCTTGACTGCTTCTTCCTCCTCTTTCGACTTTGGAGACTTTACTCCAAGGGAGCCGAACACAAAGCGACGGCCAGCAGCAAGGTCTAAGGTTGGCCTCCGTTGAGATTCTTGAGATTGTGCTGCAGTGTTTTGTAAATCAATCGAACGAGTCATCTGTTCTGACTCTTTACCCATAGTACGCTTCTTGCTCTTGCTTAGGCTGCCATTGAACTCGCCAACCTTACCGCCATCCTCTTCTGCTAAAGTGGCCCGCTCCTCAATATTGGTCGCTGCTATTTCTTCCCGGCTCTGGTTTTGTCTATGCTCAGGCATTTTGGAGGCATCTGCGCCCAAAGCACTTTTGAGAACTCCGGACTCTTTGTCTTTGTTCTCACGCTCTTTTGCCCTTTGCTTCTTGAATTCTTCTACGTCCTTTAGGGTTGAATTTTTGGACAAGACGCCACGACGGATCAAGATATCGCGGAGTTTGCTTGCCTTCTTCCTCTCATTGCGCCTTTGACTACGGCTCTTCCATTTTGATTTCTTGAGCGTCAGGTCCCGGACAGATGATGGTTCCAAGTCCATAGGTTCCTCAAAGGATTCTCTCCCAGAAAATCCTTCGGCTAAAGACTCAGAAGAGGGCTTAGAAGAGGGCTCAGAAGGAGGCTCAGATGACGAAACCGACGATTCAGGTGATGATTCGGATCCGCCACTGGAAGCGCGTTCCGACAAATTTTGCGACGACGCACCCAAGAGTACACCACCTGAAGTAGGCGCGTCAGGTGCCCCTTCCTGAATATCTGAATCCTCTTCTGAGCTCGACTCTGAGCTCGAGGATAAAGCGCTTGATTCAGATAAGCCGGAAGAGGTTGACTCGATCCCGGTGTTAGAATCAACATTCTCGGGAGAATAAACTGCAGAGGCAGAATCTGAGGACCCAGGTTCATCGTCTCCAGAGGTGTTATAGTCTTCGTCGAACTCCTCGTCGTCTTCCAGCCGAAGAAGCTGCTGCGTGGCTAAGTCGTGGTGTGCGCGACCTTCGTCGAATGCCTCTGTGAATTGAGCCTCGCCATCACCACCCTGGTCCTCTGTGAGCCTGGTGCGTTTCAGGGGCGGTATTTGGACCTGCGGTCGATTCGACTGGCGCAGAGCAGCACGGCCGAACGGGACGCCGTCAACAAGGTGTTGTCCGTTGGCTGATATTTGGAACCTGCCACCTAAAGTCCTTGCGCGGATCTCAGGCGTTGCCAAGGGCCTAATGCTATGGTATTTGTAAGAACTCTCATCGAAGTGCAAACCGTGCGACAGAGTGCATAACTTACAGGACTTCATCGTCTTCACGAGCAATCTGTGCAAGGGGAAGAAAGTGGAAGCACTCAAAGCCACCGATTTCCACAACATAGTCGTCCAGGCCCCAGTCGTCGGACTCAAGCGGGACAACTCTGTTGACCTGGTCGAGAAATTGCGCAACAGTGCAGACGAGTTGGTTCTCGTCGTCCGGTGCCCAGAGGAACTTGACGGGGGGCAGCTCATGCCGCTTGACAACCAGCCGGAGCCGCATGGTGGGCAGTGATGTCGCCGAAGGACGATGGAGAAGCGGAGTGTTTGTGGCAGAGGAAGAGTTGCTGGAGCTCGTCGCAGCTTCTAGGATTTATTTGCAGATGCGCGGTTAGTGAATTGCGCTAGCCGTGGCTCATAGGTCGTGTGGCGCACAGTGGCTTAGCGAGCATGCAGGTAAGGGCACACCCTACTCCGCCCATGCCCGCTCGTTATCCATAACAGTGCAGCCACCTATTCAGGCAAAGTATCTAGTTTTTAACATCGAACTATGTAGAATTCAACCCCACGAAAGACCAATGGAATAAAATAGAATAAAATAAAGTAAAGTTGGAAAAAAAAAAAAACTAAATTAGCTGGCCTCCGTTTCGATCGGAGGACCTCCGGGTTATGAGCCCGGCGCTCTTCCGCTGAGCTAGCCAGCTTGTTTGAATTTTATACAGGAATTTTTGCATTTATAAAATATATAGTTCATATTAATTTCAGCAGCGCACTCTTCAAACTTCTACATTCGTCTGTTGAGTATCGCGTATTCTGTCAGAAAAGGTATGATTGATTGGCGAAGCTGCAAGTTGGTGTACGCGTGGTTGCGTACGTAAACCACACTACATACACTAAAATAGGACACATGAAACACAACCCATTCTGACGTGTTCCGCATCAGAGTCATGCCTCAAAGCTACCATCATATGTAGTAGGCCCCTATCACCGGGAAAAAACAGGTCATCAAGCCTCAAGAGACTACTTCCGGGACGCCCGGGAACACATGCAATACTTTATCTGTCTCCACTGAATTCTCTTTACAAGGAACTGCTTGCTACATACGAACAAATAGCATGCTTTAATCACCGCACGTTGTAGACCAGGTTATGACCGGAGCTTCGGCCTTCTTCTATAACTAGAGGTATTTTGACGTGAACGGTACATACTCCGTGGATGCATGAACCACCAATAATAACCCCTGTCAACATCATTTCGTCAATGCGCACTACTACTAGATCTGTCAGTGTTTCTTCTTGCTGGCGCAGTGACTTCCTCGGAGGATATACCCGCAACGACAAAATATAATAAGCTAATAAGAGCTAGCGCCGTTTCTCCCTACAGGGTCCAGAATCTTGTATATAGAGCTTGATGTTTGCCCGATTCATGGTCCAGCGTCTAAAGTCTCTCGCCCTCCTAATAACTATCAACATTGCCCCGCGTCTCAGAATGGGGAACAAGGTCTCCTTGCGAGTCTTCTCTGTGAAGGTTGTCTTTCTTCTGCTCCTTACGTATCCTAACATTGTTACCGCGACAGTAACTCATCGACGAGCAGTTATTGATCATGACGCGGTTGTGGGATTTGATCAGACTGTTCCAGACACTTCTATTGGTGAACTCTATCTAACGTATAAGCCATATCTCAATGTCGTCAGTGGCTGTGTCCCGTTTCCCGCCGTAGATGCTGCCGGCAATACAAAGTATGTATATGATGCTACCGTACCCTTCCTTGTCGCAAGTCTAAAGTACTCCATTCTAGTGGCGGACTCAGTCCAACGGGGTCCCCGTCCGGGGATTGCGACAGCAGCGACGGACAAGTTTACGCGCGCTCAGAGCAGTACGGCGAAAACTTCGCAATCATGTACGCGTGGTACTTCCCGAAAGACGAGCCGAGCGATGGACTCGGTCACCGGCACGATTGGGAGAGTGTTGTAGTATGGATCGATGACCCCGACGCACCCGAGCCCGCAATCTTGGGCGTTGCAGCCTCCGCGCATGGGGACTACTCGACGACGACTAGCCCGAACCTCAGTGGTACTAGGCCATTGATTAGGTACTTCAACACCTGGCCGTTGGATCACCAACTAGGCTTCACGTCCACTCAAGGTGGAGAACAGCCATTGATTGCTTGGCAATCTATGACCGATGCCGCGAGGTCTGCTCTCGAGAACACCGATTTCGGCTCAGCAAACGTGCCCTTTAAGGATGCAAACTTCGAAAACAACCTGGCAGAGGCGTCGCTCTAAGCTTTATCGTTGTGAGGGTTTTACCATTCCTCAAGGTCCGATAATGCAACTTGGAGTTGGTGGAACAAGGGCGCTATCACATGTTTTGTGTGCCCACTATAGTATTACCGTATGTAAATCTAATACATGTTGAAATCCCCGTGGCGGGGTCGAGCATGCCGTTTTCTGATTCCTCCAATCCGCCATACGTGATCCCACTCTGTCATTCCTACTCTGTCACTCAAACTCAAAGCTTCAGGCATCAGCTAGTTAATCTCGAGGTCAACTCTTCTTGATGAATACTTTATGCCGCGGTCCCTCGATCCTAATCCCCCCTTTTCTCCCTCTCCTTCCATTTCCTTCCGGTCTGAGCCTCCGTATTCTAGCTAGCAGCAAAATTACCGCACGTCAGCTCAGATGAGCTACGTTGTACGCGTGTCGGCATTCTCAATGGAGAGAAGAGACGGTGAAGTCGAGGTTGCCTTGTCTAGTCCTAGTTCGATGATCCTTCCGCCAATTTCGATACAATGTAAACTCACGGAAATGGGAATGATTCTCGTCTCAGTTACCAGTGAAGTCAGGGATGAGCATGAAATTCAGGAAGCTCCCACCGAATCAAACTCTTGGTGGCGAAGCTTCGGGCGCGGGAATGAAAAATCGAAGCAACCAAGCCTCCTTGTTTGTTGTCATTCTCTTATTTCTGTCCACCCTAGGCTCAGACGTTCCATTAACTCGCTGCCGCCTTGTATCTCCCTGACAGTCTGCCTTGCCTGTAATGGCCAATATCCGGTCTGGCCAAAAGAATAAGCCATTAGATCGCTGCCTATGACGTTGCTCAGGTAAAGGACGCGTGAAGACATAGGAGAGGACAGGACCGAGGGCGTCATGGGAAGGGGTGGCATCGTGACAGCCTGGATACGCATGAATGATGCTTGAAGAGGATGCCCGGCTGCTGGGGATAGCCGGGGATTTCTGTGTTGGGGCGTCGGGGTAGGCTTGCCGAGAAATGAAGATTCTCCTATTTTAGAATGACTAACTGGATCGAATAGGCATCCTCCTCGTTCCCAACAGTAGATGAAGCGAAGAACCGCAAAGCCGTCTATCCTGGGCCTCGATCAACGTTGACGTAGTTCAGGGATTTGAATGATGCCTGATTCAGACGTCACAAGGGATGTCTTGCTTGGACGAAGTACGAGTTGATGTCCGGAGTCAATTCTGCAATCGCCGACACCCCAAGAGCTCGGAAGACTCCTTGATTCTTAAAATCCGTCTGCCCTATCTGCATGACGAGTCATCGGCATCGTCGAAAGAAACAGGGTGTTTGATCACACGGGTCTGTGGCGATCTGGGAGGCATAGTTCATCTCAGCTGAGCATTGGTCGGCCAGTTGGTTTGAGACGGCTAAGAAACTCACCAAGGATTTATGGCAACGATGTTGGAGAGAAGGACACCTCGCCGCTCATATCCTCCGGGATGCCTGTGCTAATCCCAGTGCTTCTCACGCTCTTCATCCTTCAAGTCCATTCTAGATTCATAGTATGAAACTGGAAGATTTCATCCGTCCGAACTCAGTCTGCCTTGCATGAATCTATATCTAGAGTTCAGCTGACCTGCCACCGTACAAAAGGCAATGGGCGTACGAATGGGAGACGACAGCCTGTTCATCCTAGAGAAGTTCCTCTGCATGCACCTGGGCAGACGTAATCACGCGTGCACTCTCGAAGACTGCCTCAGGGACCGCAAGCGGCATCTCTCGATCTCTATTTCATAATTTTGAGCTCCATGTTTGCTCTTTTCCTGTTCGCATGCTTGCCATAGGCAAGATAAACTTCAAATTCTGGAGGGTATTTCCACCAATTCACACGATGTGAATTCGCCAGATCTCCCTTATCTTTGAAGATGGCCGTTATGGTTCGATTCTCAACCCAACAAGCTATTTTGGTCCATGATGGTTAATAGTCGCTTCTGATCACTCCAGTAGGTCCCACTTAGGGTCCCATAGCCCACGGGGCCCGTGAACCTACAGGACCCCATATCCAGTGTCAATAGACTTGGTCTGCCCATTCCAGATCTCCGCTGGAATCTGACAGTTATCCTACCCAGGACACGGCCGGACTTGGCTCTGTTGGGGTCAGAGTTGTTCCTTCGTCAACTGATCCCTCGATGTTTGGGGGTTTCCACTCCAGGCTTGCCGTTCCTGACGCTTGCGGGGCGATGGGCTCAGGACCCGCGGGCGGACTACTCGATACGCATCATAAATGAGTCTTAGTTCGGGGTCATGCTCCGCGATCATCGATGAGAATCACTGCAACTCTGGAGGGCAAACCTGTGCCCATATTGTGGCAGCTCGCCATAGATCAACAACGTTGGCGTCACAGTCTCGTCTCAAGATGTACTCGAGGTAGAATTGACATCATCAAAGTCGCAGCCATAATTAGAGCAATTACGACTTAACTGTGGCCACAGCTCTTTTTCGGAGAGCCAAGCTTCGGGCACTTTTGCTTCGAATCGTGGCCAAGGGCTACCAGCTGGAGGTGGAGTATCACCTGGATCACAGCCACATGGCCAGTGGGCAACCCCACCAATTCAGGGGCTGGGGACCCACCAAACGCAGGGACCGCTGCAGAAGCGGTCATCAGTGCAGGAGCCTCCTTCCTAAACAACGGAGAACATCGATCAAGTAAATCCACCTGCGCCCAATGAAAAGCGCGCGTCAACACTTGATCCTACACTGTAGGCGCACACACGAGGGTTAGTGTTCTCCGAGACGTTCGAGGACCTAATTAGCAGGGGTGACAGCAATCGTAACAGCTATTAGAAGCTACCTGATGGCGGGATAGCAAGTCGCGCACCAAATTCTCCTCCCCCCGGAATCCCATCTCCCGGAATCGCCGAGAAGGGCCTCAAGGAGGCCCGTCGCAGTCTCCGATCCGACCTCCCAGCAGTGTTGCTCCAGTTCCTGGTCCTTCCGACCGTGTCGAGCTCGCTGTACGGCGGTTGGGGTTCTTGAGCCATCGTTGTACTCGGACGCATCAGTGTCGCAGGGATTACTGGGTCTTGTATCATCGATATATACCGTGGCTTGGGTGCGATAGTCCGACTAGGAACTGGGAGCTCGAGCGCGGCTTGAGGTGCTTCGACTTGCTTTGTAGTTTCCGTCAACGGCACTCGCACCACCCCCTGGTTCTGCAAAAGGGCGGGCTCCTTCGGCGCTATCTTCCAGGCATAATCGATCCAGTCGTTGATGTCGCCGGCTTTTCTTTGCACGGTCTAGATTTCCGGGAGGTCTTCGTCTAGATAGCTGAGGAGTCCTCCGTTATGGCAGGCTGAAGACAACCTTCTGCAGTGGCTGCTAGGGTCCGTAGATACCGTGCAACTGTCTATCGAACTCTGTATTATTCCATTTTTTGCGAAGGAAATCTACCACCTTTCTGCGCCGTCGTTGTCTTGCCACTCTCGGTTGATTTCATTTCTGCTCGCGCATCTTTCCGTCCACACCGCTGGCTTTCGTAAACTTTCTATATCTGGCTTGTAGCGTAGCTTCCAGGTCCGACCATTTTCTCTCCAGCTGGTGAATCGTGCTGTCGGAGCCGATGATGCGCATCACTTCGTCGGACACACCCATTGGCCCATTCTCGTCGTACTGGAGGCCAAGGTGTTTGAGGATGTCTAGTTAGGGAGACTCGGCGCCACGGCCCAAGCCGGCATCATAGGACATGGTATTCCTCATGGTGTTGGGGTAGTACCTCTGATAAACAGCGCTATTGGGCGAGGGTAGTTCTCTTGCCCTTTGTTAGACACTATCGGATTGCAGCAGAGGAGACATACTATTGAGAATTTCTAGGTTCCTTCGCCGATAGTTATACGACTGGAATCGATCAGGGAAGCCCCCTGCCTTCCCAATATTTTCCGAGTTGTTATCAAACGTGCTCGCCGCCAGCAGTTGGCCTAACTTCTCGGGAACTTCGACAGACTCGGGACTCTTCCGGAACACGGGCTTGTACCAGAACTCCTTCTTTCGAGGTATACGAACAGCGGGCATGCCGACCTTAGTATTGAATTAAAGCTCGACGCGCCCATCGTAGCCAGGCAAGTCAACGACCCTTTCGGTTATCGCCTTAGCTATGAGCTTAGAGATCAGGTAGAGAAGGAGGAGCTTCTCTTCGACGAAAGGGAACCAGGTAGACGCTATCTCCTTATTATGGCCTTTGTGAAAGCACAGAAGGACCTGCATCGCGAGGTATTCTCGGCCGCCGTTGTGCATCGGGTCGTGCAGGATCCAGAGATCGATGTCTTCCTAGCAGAGGACCTTATACTGCGCCTCTATCCTCTCGTCTACGACGCCGTACACCTAGCATTCCTTAGGGCGTAGTAGAATGTAGGGGTCCGAATCACCAGCATCGGTGTAGGCATCGGATTCTTCGCCGCGCTCTTTGATCTTCTTCTGCTTGTCCTTAGGGGGTTATACACCGACTCGTGCCGCCGACAACCCGTCCACATAAGGATGTCGCGAATCAGTAATTCATCGAGCCGGTCAATTCCGATTTTGAAAGTCGTCTTCCTATCTCGGACTCAGCGGAAGTGCGCGAGATACGTAAACCCTGAAGGGCCAAGGACTTTCTTATGCTCCGGCTCCAGACGGAGCCCAAATAGACGCGCATATTCGAGCTTGGTCACGGCCACAAAGTGGTCTCGAAGACGCGATTTGAGATGCTCACCCGTGCACTTCCGATAAACCGCCGACAGCTGTCGCAAGGATAGGCGGACCGTTCTCAAGGCGCGGATTCTGGATTCTCCCTTCGCATCAGATACAGGCCAAATGGTTCGGCAAGACCCCCGCTGTCCCAACTTGAAAAGAGGCTTCCAGGCTGGTTTGCCCGGCAACATTCCGCAGAACGCGATCCATCGTCGTGCACCATCAACGATATTCACCTTCGTATTATCAGCGCGGTTTGGTGAAAGAGGGCGTCGCTTATTTCCTCGATCCCAGAAGTACTGCAGCTCCTCGCCTGCGAGTGGTGGTGGGCCTTCTGGTACTTCCAGCTCTGTGGGCTGCCCTCGGATTCGCTCAATCTGATCGAGGTCCAAGGCCTCCATTTGCTCACGGGACTGGCCAGTCTGAGCAAGCCAGAGGCCCATTACGTATTACCAATAGATAACGCGGTGCGATGCAACCCTGTGCACGGTCAACCATGCCGCAAGCCGGGAACCCTAAATTGTCGAAACCCCCTACCAAAGTCCTCGAGGTACAAATTTAGAAACATAGCTCCACTACAGCGTCGCAGCCACGAATAAGTCGGCGTTGTCTGTGCAATTGCGGGCGGTACGGCTTTGCAAGAACGGGCGGAAAGAATACGTCTCAAGTTAATCTGATGAAAATAGCTAAAGACACCGGAATCAGAGGAGCATTGCCGACCTAAATACATTGTCCTTCTTGCGTCCTCTTCTTCTGTCTCTTGATCGCCTAAGTCTCGAATCTAGGCTTCTCATCAGCCCTGCTTGGAGCTGCGCCGCCCGCTGTGATCTGTGCGCGGAACGTACCGTGTCTGTGCCGTGAATTTCAAGAAGCACATATGCCCTGACTAAAATGCACTTGTAGGGGGTGTTTTGGGCTTCCAGAAATGGTGGGTCTGGGCTGCCATTTTCGACCACCAAACCCCGGCACAGGAACTTTATCTGGAATTCCCAGAATGCTTATCAGACATTACAGATTTGAGTCCACGGTTTTGGTTTTGACAGCATTGACATTATGCGCAATGTTAATCCTTGTGTCCGCTCTCTTATCCTGTGCCTTTTGCTAGCTCTATTCTTGGGAAGTAAACGCTGTACCTAGTGTTGTCTTGGAAGAATTGAAAACTCGAGAGAAATCTGTGGATCACGAATCGAACAGACAACGAGTTTAACCCCTCCACCACACTTCAAATCACACCGAGTACAAGCTTAAAGTAAAGATAGCTGGTCAGCTTGCAAGAGTGACCTAATAAAAATCTAGGTTTGAACAGAAACGAAAGCCGGAAGCACATCTATTTCCCCAGTTCACAAAATTCATACATAGATACGGCTTCCAATTTTATTGTTAATCCACTTATTTAGTCTAGGTATGAGCATGATTATCTTGTCCGCTATCCCCCATCAAGATGAGATTCAAAAGATCGCTGTTGTTGAGCCTGTCGGTATTGTAGGTCACCCACTGCCTCTTTATTGACCACTTACTGCACGATATCGTTCCTGTTCGGTCGGCCCGGCAAATTTTGCCGGCCACGCCGGTCGAAGGCCAGCCCAACAATAGTGGGGTGGAGACGAGGGGCAGGGTGGGTCCCCCGCCCACCGGAGCTGAACGACATCACAAGGTGCAACTTGATAGGCGGGGCATCACGATGCAACCAGTCCTCGTGAGTCGTGCCGCTAAGGCTTGCCGCGTCCCTTTTAGCACTCTGTTGACCATGAAAAAGAATAAATCTACTTCGTCTCAGTTTGGACCACTTTCCTCTTGCTCTGGCGTTCGGGGATTGACCTAGCCAGCGGCGTCGCCAAAGCGCACTTAGATAGCGCTTCACGATGTCCACCGCAACAACGATCGCGGAACCGGCAAGGCCAAATGTCGGCGTCTTCACAAACCCTAACCACGACCTTTGGGTGGCGGAGGCACAGCCGTCTTTAGAGGAAGTGCAAAAGGGACACAACCTGAAGCCCGGAGAGGTCACTGTTGCTGTAAAAAGCACTGGGATATGCGGGTAAGGCCAATTTACACGGTCGTTCAACGCGCGAATCCTATGAAGGATTCGCCGCTTCTCTGCTACCCTTCTGGTCCTAAGTGGGCCTTTCGGGATTTCGGTCGGCTTGGGGTTCGTAGCTAACACGATCCGTGGTCAACCACAGTTCTGACATTCACTTCTGGCACGACGGCCACATCGGGGATATGATCGTGCGGTCCGACCACATCCTGGGCCACGAATCCGCCGGCGTCATCGTCGCGGCACACGCATCGGTCAAGGCGCTCAAGCCCGGCGACCGCGTCGCCATCGAGCCCAACATCCCCTGCCACCAGTGCGAGCCCTGCCTTCTCGGACGCTACAACGGCTGCCAAAACGACAAGTTCCTGTCCACGCCGCCAATGCCCGGACTGCTGCGACGATACGTCAACCACCCGGCCATGTGGTGCCACAAACTGCCGGACAACCTGTCATTCGAGGACGGGGCGATGTTGGAACCGCTTGCAGTTGCCCTAGCGGGAATAAAACGCGCCGGCATCACGGTCGGGGATCCCGTCGTGATTTGCGGCGCGGGTCCTATCGGCCTTGTAAACCTCCTCTCCGCCAAGGCGGCGGGCGCATGCCCGATTGTTATTACGGATATCGACGAAGGCAGGCTCGCGTTCGCGAAGGAGCTCGTGCCGGGCGTGCGGACGCACAAGGTGGTGTTCTCGCACACTCCGGAGCAATTCGCGGAGGAGATTCGGCGGCTCATGAAAGGCGCACAACCTGTGCTCGCTCTTGAGTGCACGGGAATTGAAAGCAGTATTGCTAGCGCTATCTACGCCGTTAAGTTTGGCGGCAAGGTATTTGTGGTTGGCGTGGGGAAGAGCGAGTTGAAGATGCCGTTTATGAGGCTGAGTACTCGTGAGATAGACTTACAGTTCCAGTATCGATATTCTAACGCGTGGCCACGAGCAATTCGTCTCGTGCAACACGGTGTCATCGACCTTAAAACGGCTCGTTACGCACAGATTCGACTTGGAGAATGCCGTCGAGGCTTTTAAGACAGCTTCCGATCCTAAAACGGGTGCGATAAAAGTTCAAATTCAGAATTTGGAGTCGTAACCATGTGGATGAGGTAGCATATTTGGGTTCATGTAAGGGATATACTGTGCTGAGGAGTCTAGCTATTCTGAAGTTAGCAAATCTTGATCTCAAGAAGATAGTTTTCATAGCCATTTTCCTGACTGTGCACTGTAACAGTATTGTAATTGATTGTCCTCCACAAAGTTAATCGTGTACCGGAGTGCTCCAGCTCTATTTAATGGGAATCTGTCCACCGTACAATAGAACTGCACTTTGAAAATAAAGGTGTGACGTCTTGGGATTGGGTATCTATCGCCTTCGCCGTGCATGCAGTGGAGTTCAAAGTCCAACCTTCCCAAACTAATTGCTAAGCAGCTGTAAGATCGTGAGTTATCCTGGCCTGTCTCACCGCGAGCGTATTTAACGCCAAAGCTCTCGGCCTAAGTCCTACTTGCTAGGCCCTTGTTATTTCTTGTCCTCACCGCCGCCCGCCTCACCTGCATCCTTCATTTCCACCTCAGGTGCTGAACTTTCATCACTCTCCCCGCTTTTATTGCCAGTTCCGTCCTCCTTCTTCCTGCCGACTGCGGCCTCCAAATCAAAACCGCTACCGGGCTCCCGGCGCATCTGTGGTCCTGTATCTTCCAGACCTATCTCATCAGGGCCACGTGCATGCGGTATTTCATGCTGTTCCTCCACCGAAGCGTCTGCAGTTGGCGCGGTATCTTCGTCTCGGTCGGTCTTGTTCGCTGCCATATCTGTCGCGCTCTTGTCGCCTTCTTTGACTTGGCCCGGCTCAAAATCTGCACTCGCATAGCCTTCCGTAGGAGTCGCAGCGGCTGGCGCCTTGCCAGCTGCGGACGTAGCCGTCGCAGTTTGGCCCGTCGCGGCCAGCGGACTTCCCGATCTCCGCATTCGGCGCGAGCTTGACGCGACGGCAACCGGGACCACGCCGGCTTCTTGTTCTTGACGGAGCAGTTCGCCTTGAGTAACGGCGCCCTGCTCGCGGAGAGCCGCTTCCACCGACTCCACCGGGTGGTCCTCGGCGCTTGTGGGACTGCCTGCGGACGTAGGCTCAGTCCGTACCGTTGCGTCGAGCCCCTCGTCGGTCATCTCAGCATCTCCCGGCTCTTCCTGATCCATGGGCGGCGGAGACGTAGTTGTTTCTGGTGCTGCCAAAGTCGATCCTGATCCTGAAGGAGCCCTGCTGGTTGCGGGTCCTCCCGCAACACCGCCACCAATTCCAGCCGTCCGCCCGGCGCCATTGATCACGCTGACTGTCTCAATTCGACCCGCGCCGTGCGGCCCCTCGACCATGGTAGTGCTTTCCGACCTCAGTTCGGCGCCACTCGCGCCGCCACCCTGCCCAGTGGACGAAGTCGGAGAGGTCGAGCTCGACGAGCTGCCGCTAACGCCGTTGGCCTCGCCCTGACGTAACCAGGGTATAGGAGTGAGCAGGGCCCCGCCAAGGGCTGCGGCATCGCTATCGATTCCGGCGCCGACGGAATCGCTCGTGTTCAGGGCTAGAGACGTAGTGCCATTGAGCAGATGGCCTGTCCCACTGCCCGGGAGAACGGCCTGTGGGAGAGGGAATATGGTGATCGGCGAAGACACGGCGACGACTCGGTCGACGGCGCGGAGAAAAGGCGGAAGATGGCGGTAGTGTTCGTGGGGGCGCAAGATAAGCTCGGCAAGACGCTGCAGCGTGTGCGGAGGTTGGGAGGAGAAGCTTGCGCGCAGGGACCGGACGATGGAAGCATGTAGTTCAAGAGTAGCGGCGGGTATCGGATTCGGCTGCTGGGTGCCTTGGGCATTGGGGGTCGAGGGCTCAGGCGAAGACGATGCCGGCCGTTGCACTGCGGGAGAGGCGCTGGAGCGCGGAAAGGGAGGGACCGGAGGGCGATTGCGCGACGGGGTGCTGGCGTTGGACGGAGGCGCGTTCTCCTTGTCCGCCGCCGCCTGAGAGTCCTGGCTGGCGCTATGGTCATCGGCCTGTGAAGCATTCGCAGCCACGGACGACGACGGCGGCGATAGAGGAGTTGGCGGCGGCTTTGGCGGCGAGGCTGCGGACGAGACAACGGCTGGCCGAGGGAATTCACCGTGGACGATCTGCGACGGGCCAGCAAACGGTGTTAGGAACAGCCGCAAGACTCGCGAACAAGAAGAAACGCGCGATGCTATACCTCGTCTAGGCGGCCGACGAGCGCGTCTAGCACACGCGGCCACTGCGATCTGCGTGACGGAACCGCTTGTCAGCGAGATGGCCTAGCATTGGCGTTGATGGATACCCACACGTCGGCAGAGCCGTCGGCGGCGGCCGCCTGGAGTAGCTGTTCGGCGGACAGCATCGCCGTAGGGCGGTCGCGTCGGGCGGGCGCGTGGCAAGCGCGGTGGATTGAGGCGGGCGGAGGAATGGGCGACGCGAGCGGAGGGCGGTGGGCGGAATGGCGCGTGGCAGGCGCAGGGCGATGGGAAAGCACAGCCGCAGAGATGTGTGTGCTGAGAAGGGCTTGGCGCGGGGCGTGGGCCGCCCGACCAGGTAAGCACGGTATACCTAGTACTACGTACGCACGCAGGGCTCTGATTCACGACGCTATTAATGTACGCTCGGCTTTCTGCGCCTGCACACTACGTACATACGTAGTAGGTATGTCCATACATAGCACCAGGTACATGAGTACCTGGCACCAGCGCCGATAGATGCTATGTATGCTTCCTCTTTGCACGGGGTCCAGATGCCCGGTACGCAGCGCAATTGTGGCTTTACAGGGAAAAGGAACGATCAACAAGAGGCCCGTTGGATGAAGTCGGCGATGCTCACACCTGGACGACTGCCCGAGTAGCGCCTCAGGTCGTGCCTTCCACGTGCATCGTCGGGGCACATGCTGACTGCGGGCGCTGAGCGAAAGAGGAAAGGGCGGCGGCGGTGCTGAGGTGGGAGCGCCCCAGAGCCCGCGCGGGCGGGCCCCAACCCGAACGCCTCCCCCCAGGGTCCGAGAAGCCAAAAGCGCCTGGGCAGCGGCCTGCGTGGCAGCAATCCACCATCACTGCTGCCAACCGCTCGTCCTCATCCTCGCCTTCGTCCTCGTCCTCGTCCTCGGCCTCGGCCTCAGCCGTCATCAGCTGTCCTCGTCAGCCCGACCTCGTCACCCTCGCTTTCCTTTCCCGGTCGGCGAGCCGCTCGCGCCCGTCGCGCCCGCTCGTTTGCAGCGCCCCTGCCCGCTCGCGCCTCCCCGAAACCCGCCGCCGACTCCTGCCGTCCTCGCCCGTTTCAGCAGTCGCAACTGCGTCGGGAGCTGCGTTGCGCGCCGGGCCCTGCGAAACACCAGCGCCCGCACCCGCCCTCCCACCCTCCACACACCAGCTCCGTCGCTGCACCACCGCACGCACGCACGCCCGCCTGCGCCTCCCGCTTCTTTCACCGCCCCTCGCCCTCCCAAAGCCGCCTTCCGCTCGTTCGCCGCTTAATCACCGCCGCTATCGCGCGAGAGGGGCCTGCCCCCCAATCCGTCACACGACATCCGTTTATCTCGCGTCGCCGCTCGCTCGCGGCCGCCAACCGCCAAAATTCATCGGCACGAGGCCCGCACCTCTCTCTTAGGGGGCCAGCAGCTGGACCGCAACTACCAACCCTACGTCGCCGCCGGCGGAGGCTATCACCACCGCGAGGGCTTTCCTGTCACCGACCCGCCGGGCGCGTCGCGCCGCCAGCACTCCAAAATGTACACGCCCAACTCCGTCTGGACCTGGTCCTTCCTCCTGGTCGCCTGTCTCCAGGGCATCATCGCCCTCGCCCTTGAATGGTACGTCGCCCCGCTTCTTTCTTCGGCCTTGCGCGCCTGGAGACGCTTCCTGCAAGCTAACCGACTCCGCCGCCGTCATGTAGTTATGTCTTCGGTAAATTCCAGGAGTCGCTGCAAAACGACGCCGAGAAGACCACCGAGTCCCGCACCATCCCGACCTACCTCTCCGTCTACATCTTCGGCTTCGTCTACCAGGTCGTGCTCGTTTACGATGCCTTGCGTCTTAAGAACACGATTCAGGTCATCGGGCTCTGCCTGTACAACGTCGGCATCCTCATCTACGCCGCCATTCAGATGGACCAGATCCACGACGCCGTCAATTTCCTCGTCGGCCGGACCATGATCGAATTGGACTTCTGGAACGCCGTTCGCCCTTTCTTAGTGGCCATTCCGTGCGTCATCGCGCTCGGAACCCTGCTGATGGCGGTCGTGGCCTGGAAATTGTATGACGAATTTGCTTGGACCATCTACAAGCACATCAGCGCCGACTTGCGACTCAAGCGGCGCTATCTGGTCTACCAGGTGCGTAACTCGCTGCACCGCGAGACGCCTTGGGGCAGCATCCGCTAACGATTTCTCGTCCCGGCCAGATTTACATTGCCTTGCTCAAGTTCGACTTCTTTTTCTTCTTGGGCTTCACCGTGCAGTTCATTGTCATCGTGGTCAAGACGAACGACGTCGAATTCTACTTGACAATTGCTGCCGTACCCGTCACTATCATCATCCTCATGCTTGCGGCATACTGGACTCGACGCGAAAGTGTTTTTGGGATGATTTGCATCATCGTACGTAAACGAGCGAATCGTTTCCATGCGTGTTCTCAGCCACCCTCTAACATGTGTTTATTTAGATCCTTTACTTCGGTGCGCTCGCCTACTTTCTTTTCAAGCTTGTCCGCATGTACACCGACGTCGCGCGTCGCGAGGATTACCTTCCTGCCCGTCGCATGTTGACCGCCTTCGCCGTTATCACCGTGCTTCTGCTACTTGTCACGATCGTTATCGCCTGCCTCTGCACCCACAACTTCAATAAGGGACTGAAGCCTCATATTTCCAGGCGGAAAGTCCCGGATCCGAACGACCAGAAGGACTTCATCAACGAGATGCCAACGCTGGCTGGCCCGGCTGGAAGCAGGATGACGATAGATTAGACTAATGTGGCATTCACGGTTACTACTACTGGCGCCTTTGGAAGATTTAGGGAGGCGGGAAGCGAGCGTGGAGGGTCAAGGTGTACCGCGCAATTGTGTCCTGGGAACCGAGGAATACGATAGGGGTAAGGTCAGCTGCAACCAACGGTGTGTGGGTTGGGCTAAGCAAGTGTGGCGAAAAGAGTCTGCGGGCGTGTGACTACGAGCCTGCGGCTGTTTGCGTGAGGCGATTGGACATCGGTGCAACTCACGGCTTCAAATGTACGACGTGCTCTTGCCCTTTCACCGCACTCTAGGACCCCGCTTCGGATTGCCTAATTGCGCGGCCCTTCTGCATGCCACACCTTACCCCAATATGCTGTCCTTTCGCTTCATTACTTGCTGGCGTTTTCCTTTTACCTTATTTTTCTTTCTTAAAAATCAGTTTCTTTGTCATCTGGGTCTTGGTCTGCGAGGCGCTATACTGTGTAGGAATTTTTCACATATTCCCGGGAACCTTTTTTCTTTGACGGCTTTCTTCCTTCAGATGTCTTTGTATCTGCGTTTATCGCTCCAGGCGGGTCCTAAGTTTCACTTGCCTGACGGTGGAACTCATCGGAAACGGCCTATGTGGAGGGACTAGACCTGGTTGTTTGACATGGCGGAGGCGGAAAAAGGCGCGAGCGGAGGAATCTTTAGTCGGCAGTGTATGGTTTCCATGGTATTTTAGTGCTTTTTAGGTGGTACTATGGCTCCTGTTGGCCTGTTGCTATCATTGGTCTGCGTTGCACCAACTAGCTTGAGGACGAGAGAGCATGTGTTGTTAGCCTCCTGAATACTACCACGAGAGCATGTAGAGTATATGTCACCCTACAGTGTTAGCATTAAATCTCTTCATGTCAAATTAAGAAACCTCGTGCTACACTATTGATGACCTGCAAGCTCCGGCCCTGGGTCCTCTTCTCTTGGTTTTACGTTTGCAGCCATGTACCACTCCTTGTGGGGTCTTAGGGGCAGTTTTTGTGATTAAACAGTATATTCTTGTGACGCTTAACGCTATTTGCGTAATGCGGTACCGCAGTTGTCATGCTATGCATTGGTGTGGTCGCCCTAGACACTAATTCTGCGGCACCAAAAAATTCTTTGACCAACTTAATCAAACGGCATGATACATACAAGATTGAGCACAGCAGTGACAACATTACAACAATCTTAACTAAACCAGGAGTAGGACACCAACAGCATAAGTCTAAGTCACTATCCACGTCTGGGTGTCCTTGATCTACAAAACTCTTCCATCGGTCCGATATGTAAATATGTACAAGGATGGCCTGGAAATCTTGTTCGGTAAGGTACATCACAGTCTTGTTTGTTTAAAGAAAGTGTCTTCAAGCTGTCACCAAGCATTATCAGAGTCCTAGCTACCAAAACAAACCCGTCGTATCAACACCAGGCTGCTAGGCACGTACGGACCATGTCCACATTAGTAGCCATTGGTTAACCTACTGCAACCTTAAATAGTAATGTAGACTCGAGCAAATGAGAGCATTGCCGGAGTATGCCTGGTTCGAAAGAACATACAGTGATGTGATCTTAGGTGCCTAGCCGTTTATGGATCATAGCCACTGTCGATACCCATACTGCACCCCAAGATTTTAGGAGCGATGGTCAGCGGCCGGTCCTTTTATGCTGACTGTAGCCTAGAATGATTAGAAAATGACAAAGACGACTTTGAGAATCGGCCAGCCTCTTACCGCGGAGTCCTCTGGGGATGTCGGCCTCTAAACTTTGGCGCCTTGGGGCTTTTAAATGTATGTGGTCTGCATTCCCGCATCCCAATGAAAATTGAAGGGCTTCGGCGAGAGAGTATGTTGAATTTCACCGCCAAGGCAAGCCCTCCTAGGCACTAAGCCTGGCTGCCGCGGCACAGAACGGTGTTCAATCATCGCTGATCATGCCCACGGGGGTGTCACCCATCATGTCCCCTAGTTCCTCGACCGTTATTTTGTAGACTTCCGCAACGTTCATTTCCCATCCGTGACCTCCGCTTTCCACCATAGCTTCAAGATCTAATTCTGGCTTCTCAATGCCGATGCCATCGAGTTTGTCGTCCGTATCCGTCAGCGGATCGTCCCGTTCGTCATCCTCACTTTCTTCGTCCTCTTCATATCCCCCCAAATCCATCACGCTCACGACGCAGAGCCGAGTCCGCCCAACCAAGTTTCTGATCCGAACTTTCTCCGTCGTCGTCACTAGCCGACTATGCTCGGATGTTCCAGGTAGCGGCTCGCCAGTCTCGACGTTCCTGGCACGTAGGAGGGATGCGAAGGCGACGTCGAGCTTTCCGAGAAGTTCAAACAGTTGTCTCGGCATCGGCGGAAACTTTGGTATGATGGTCACGGCTAGGAGCGCTAGAGAGAGGAGATAGGGAACCTGAAGCGATGCTTTTGTTTGCAGGTCCGCCTGTAAGCAAAGCATCGAAGCATTTACGGCGAGCGCGCAGCCACACTTACCGGTGCCTGAGACCCAGATCACGTCCAACAAGCTTTCCATATCTGTGGCCGCTTCAGCAAAATCGTGATACCCCACCACGTCCGTCTGGGACCCGTCCTCAAGGTTCCCACGCTTCGCAAACCGTCGCTGGATGTGCAACATCGCTTGGTCAGCATACTGGATGAGGGCCGACTCCTTCGCTCCTCCTAGTTTGAGCGGATGCAGTCGCGGATGCGGAAGACTACCACGTGGGCTGGATTTAGAGTGCGCGACAGGCGACGTCGCGACTGGAGAAACCGCTGGGGGTGGCTGGACAGGGTCAGCAGGAGCATCGGGGGCAATGTCCATGTTCGAAAATGATGCTTCCTGCGTCAACAGAATGGTAAGATCGTCGCAGGTACAAAAAGTTAATATTCAAAATAGCCTAAGTGGCGGGTAAGGAAGATTGCGGGCTGTCCTGGTTATAAATGAGTTGAGAACCAGTCTCGTAGCGCGGAGTGCTGGGTGTAGGCGTTGAAGCTTCCGAAACTCGATCGAGTCCACGGGAGTGCTGATTGGGTGACCGATCAGGTGACAATGAATGACCTCATTGATCACACACCCCCTAAGAACCTACGTAGTGTGCAGTGGGCTCCACAACTACCCCTCAAGCGCGAGATTTGGTCGAAAGTCCGCCCGTGATTCCCAGTATAAAGTTTCAAATATTATTACTAGAGCATAAAAGTTTCCAAACCAAAAGGCTAACAAGACCAACCAAAGTCACTCAACCCTTACTTAGAAAGCGTAAGGGAGACAGCCCTCACTTGCTCCCCGGGTGCCATTTCAATTTGCCTTTGATTATTCCCGTTTTCAGTGCCTTCAATCACCAGCCGCTGAAGCCGCTCCGCCCCTTTTTGTACCGCGTACAATTGTATTTCCAATGGAGGACTCCGCCGATTTTCAGCTGCCGTAGGCGTCAAAACTCGCTCCTTTAAATCTTTCAAGCTTGCCGCCATGGACTGCATTTTAGCCATGATTCCCATCACATGGGCCAAAGCATATATTCTGTAACTGTTGACCTGTTTCAATAGTTGCAGCTGCTCTTCAAGCCTTTCACGTGATTCTCTATTGCCACCCAGACGTGTGAACAGCTGGCTTAGAAGTTCTTCGCGGTCGATCTTGATTCCGGCATCATCGCGAGCAATGATCTTGCCCATTGTATCAAATCGGCTTTCCATTCGTCTCAAAGAATTCCGAAGGTTGTCTGCTTGCTCAATGCGCTTGGCTAGGTGGTTTTGGAGGAATTCGCAGTGGCGTAGATATTCCCTGCGAACGGCATCTTCGTCAGAGCTGAAGAACGTGTTTAGCCAGGTCCAAATCTGCCTCTTCTTCAATTTGTTTAAAGTTTGGAGAACCCAACGGCTGCTCAGGAGAGCTTCGTCTACTAGACGTCCAACTTTCACGTTGAACGTCACGAGCGCGTCGGCAACCTCCTCCAAGTCGCGGATGAATTTGCTGAGTTCATCCAAGAGCTCGTCATGAGAGGGTAAATCGGAATACCGGACGACCGGCCTCAATATGCGGACTGCGAGCTCGGTCTTGCGAATGTGTGCAGGAAGCTCCTTTCCATAAAGTGTTAGCGTTTGAAGCTCTGCGACGTTGTCCTGCACGTTCACTAGATCCTCGAACTTCACGCTGCTCCTTCCCAATTCCGCTGAGCGGCAGAAAGGCAACGAAAGGTAAGAAGCACCAGGAATGTGGCAGATCGGCGATATTGCATCCACCATCTGCGGGTAGACGAGCTTTGAAATGGCGACATATAACAGCAAAAATACAAGGCAGGCACCAAACACTGGAATGAGCATATTGACCGCAACGCCTAGGAGTGAGGCTGTGGAACTAACGATAGGCCCAAATAGGTAATTCCAGAGATGTCGAAGCGCAGGCATCACTATCTGCATTACAGGCGTGCTTTCAGAGTCTTCAGTTGAATGAGAAGATGATGGTGGGGTCGGTTCGGAGGCAGATGAAGCTTGTTGATTCCGTCGACGGACATGGCTAGAGGCTCGTGCAGTAGCGCTTGTAGGTATCCGCGAGGGTGTCTGATTCCCTTGATACATGGAAGGCATGGTGAATTCTGGGCCAGAATCACCATAATGATAGAACTCTGAGGGACGTGCGACTGGCCTTGATCGCGGCGGCTCTTTGGTTCGACGACTAGGTGGTGTTCGTGGGGAGAGTGAAGGCGGCGGGAATCGTCTTCGTTGTTCGGGGGGTGTAGAGGTTTGAGAGTTGGTAGATGCAATATCCGGTAAGCCGCACTCAGACAGAGCGTCCGACATGGAATCTTCGGCGAAACCCCACGAGTCCCCTAAGTCGTTGGGCGGTAGTGTCTCGCTCGTCTCCATGGGAAGTGGCGCGTGACGTTCTCGCGAAACAATAAACCTGCTTCCTCGCTAGCCCGGAGAAGACTGCGTGCTACACAAGCCAATATATCGTTCCAAGCTCCGCGATAGTAGTGAACAGGCCGAGATGTAACCGCCAGTGTAGTGTTGACAGAAAAAAGATAGGTACGGAGCACTTACCGGGTGCAGCAGCTGATGAGCAGTGGGCAGGGTGCTGGAAGGACAATAAATACGGATGCAGAAAGAAACCAGGCGAGTGCGGATGTCAAAGCGTTGTGAATCAAAGAGTGGTAGGCTGCAGCTGGCGGTCAAAGGAGTCAAAGGGGTCAAAGAAAGGTGGCACTGATGGTAGAGGCGCTGAGCACGCAGTCTCAAGCTTGACTCTCAGGACAAGACGAGTTGGACACTCATTATGTAAGCGAGCTGCTAACATAGCGGAAAGTCTGAGGCGGAACGCGCCATCAACACCGCCAAAGAACCTCCCGTCGCGCCCAGCAACCTCCTTTCATGGCCGCGCTCCCCTGGCGCGTCCGGTCGCCGCGCATGCTGTGGATTTCTAGCAGGCATGCGCACTGGAGGATGCCCGCCTTCGCGTCCTGGATGCGCGCGTGCTCAACATCTAGGCCACCCAGGGAGCCCGCGCTCGACACAACCAAAGCCCCCCCGAAGCCCGCCGCGGACCACCGCCAGCTCGGAACGGCCCAGTCGCTCTTCACCACCTCTCCCTACAGTCCGGGCTCGCCGCTCTTCCTCCCCAACGGCGCCTCCATGTTCAACAAACTCGTATCCTTCCTTCGCGCCCAGTATCCTCAGTTCGGCTTCCGCGAAGTTGTCACCCCCACCATGTACAAGAAGTCACTGTGGCAGACGTCAGGGCATTGGGACAATTATGCCGAGGACATGTACGAGGTTCGAGGGCGCGGCGCGACCGGACGGACGGCGGGCGGAGAGATCGGCGAAGACGACGAGTTCGGCTTGAAACCAATGAATTGCCCGGGGCACTGCTTACTTTTCGCCAGCGAGAAGCGCAGCTACCGCGATCTTCCAGTTCGACTCGCCGACTTCTCCGCGCTACACCGCAACGAAGTGTCGGGGTCGCTCAGCGGCCTGACCCGTGTGCGGCGCTTCCACCAGGATGACGGCCACATCTTCTGCATGCCGTCACAGGTCCAGGACGAGATCAGGAGCACGCTGGAATTTGTTGAGCTCACCTATAATACCCTTGGCTTGGGACCCTACAGGCTTGTCCTTTCCACGCGTCCAGAAGACCATTACATCGGCACACGTGCCGAATGGGACACCGCTGAGGCACAGCTGAAATCTGCTCTCGACGCTAGTGGGCTTGAGTGGGAAGTCAATGAAGGCGACGGCGCTTTCTATGGCCCCAAGATCGATATCATACTGAAAGACTCAGATGGGAAAGAGCATCAGACTGCCACAGTCCAACTAGATTTTCAGCTTCCCCAGCGCTTCGGCTTGGAATACGTGTCCGCTACCCCCGAACCTGGAAAGGGCGAGGAAGCAAGCATACCTGAGCAGAATGATCCAACCGTCCCTGTTATAATTCACCGTGCAATATTTGGTTCTCTAGAGCGTTTCCTAGCCCTGCTGATCGAGCATTACAATGGAACATACCCATTTTGGCTCTCGCCTCGTCCAGCAATGATCATCAGTGTTTCACAAAAGCTGGAAGAACTAGAGTATATTCGGGACGTCGCTGATATTGTACGAGGAACGTCAAATACGTTCCACCAAATTGAGGGTAGCAAGAGGCGAAGACGTGCCCAGCCTATTCTTCGGAATCCAATTCATGTCGACGTTGATACCTCAAACCGCCCTTTGGGTAGGAAAATCAGAGAGGCTAAGCTGAAAGGCTATAACCACATCATCATTGCTGGCCCCAAAGATGTTCCGCAGCAAAGCCTGGATTTAGAAATTCATAATCAGCGTAATAAGGTCACCGTCAGAGATCACCTTGTCCAGGTCCTCGGAAACGGGACACCAGAGTCACATGTAAAAATAACACCTGCTGCCCTAAGACTCTACTTTGAGAAACTTGTAGATAACTACTTGTAATCATGCATCATATCTCATATAATTGTCAATAGCGATAACGTGTTTCATCACCGAGTCGTCAATATCACCGAGTCG